>OX421450.1:5274189-5276689 GCA_949126865.1 Montipora capitata
AAAACAGAAAACGAAAATCTACCCATTTTCCGACTGGGATTGCCATACGGCAACCCAGTAATAATGTGCCGGAAAGTGGGCAACCTTGACGCACCCCGCGTTCTAGATGAAAATGTTTTGAGGCGTATCCGTTATTCAGAACACAACTAGAGATATCCGTATAAAACACTTTTATCCATTGTCGGAGGTCAAGACCGAAATTAAACGTTGCTATGAATAAAATTCCACTCAATCGAGTCAAACGCTTTCTCAAAATCTAGCTCAGTCCAGCTCAGTCTTAAGAGAATCTCTGTATGACGCCTGGAGTTTGGTTTGCAATCTCATCATTCCTGACAAAAGAAATGATTCTTCGTCACGTTTTCTTTTAGCTTTTTTCTTTGTAAAAGCTATTGTAAAAGCACGAATTTCCATTTTAATCATTTCCCAGTACAACCCTTTGTCGTTGACTTGTTCATGCTTTTTTGCAAACATTGGAATTTTAAATGTTAACGGTTCCACGTAATTAGTATCTGACAGCAAGGAGTTGTTAAACTTCCAAAACCCTGGCCCTCGAGGGAGTTCACTTTCGTTGAAATACATGGAGAAAGCGACGGCGGAGTGATCTAAATAAATGGTTGGAAGTATTTTGCAATCCTTTACGTGATCTTTTTGCTGCTTTGAAATAAAGAAGTAGTCAAGTCTACACTGAATTTTCATTGACGGGTTAGCCCATGTAAATAAAGCCTGGTTGATCTGGATTCTTGAAACGCCAGGAATCAAGTAAATTATGTGTTTTGATTAACGACTGAAGCTCGTCGAGAGAGGCTTTTTTGCTGTCTATCGGTCTACCGCCTTTTTTTCTGAAGAGCTAATTGTACAGTTAAAATCACCTCCCAGCACCAAGTTGTCATTGGCGTAAGGGATTAGAAATTCTTTTGAAACGTCCCCGAGGAAAACAACTTGCTGGGTTGTATCATTCGGTGCGTAAATGTTTACTAAAACCACTTTCGTACCATCAATAATAGTCTCGGCTAAAATACATCTGCCAGAATTATCCGCATTAATTTTTTGGAAGTCAACGTCAAGACGTGGTTTGAATAAAATCATGACTCCTCTACTATGAGAGGAGCCGTGACTGGACACGATTTTGCCTCCCCATTCTGTTTCCCATCTTTTGATGGATTCCGGCGAGGAATAAGTTTCTTGCAAGAAAATTATATCCGATTGCTGTCGGTGCAACCAACGAAAAACTTGTCTTCGCTTTCTCGAACTGTTTAGCCCTCTAACGTTAAGTGATAACGGTTTATACATTTGATTTCTAATAACAAGATAGACAGGGTATCCAAGAAATAATAAAAATAGTTTTTTTAGAATTATGCTCACAGTGCGGTCGATATTTGTGACCAGGCTTGATTCTTATTACCTCGTTAGCATCGAAACAAAGTTGATCAACGTAACAGGACAGAAAGCTAAAACGAAAGCACATGATGCGGAAACACATACAGAAACACATAACTATTACAGACTTACCTAAAGCTTTGTACGGCGTTTTGACTGGATATAGAAAGTGGAAAGCTGCAGCTCTCAAGTAGGTGGTTCCGTAGAAAAAAAATAAAATAAAATAAATAAATAAATAAATAAATAAATAAACTAAACTGCATTTTAGCTTTCATTTTAGCTTAATTGTCCATTAAACGCCCATAGAAAGAAAATTGTGATGTTTCTTCACCACGGTAAAGAGCACCGTCGATGATCAACTTTTCGACGTTGAAGTATGCATTTTTCTTCTCGCGATTGGCCGCCTTTAGTATCGGATATAACAACTTTCTTACCTCGTCAACTTCTTTAGGAAAATCGTCGGATATTCCAAATCCGGTACCTCTTGGGAGATTTTTGATGAAGGATTTAATAAAAAAATTATCTTGAAAATCCGTCAGCCTAACTATGATCGGTCTTGGTTTAAGACTTCGCCCATTTGATTGTGAATGGCGCGACGTAATTCTGTGAACTCTGTCAAAATGAATGTTTTTTTCGTCGACTGGAAGGATCTTTAGCTTCGTACGCATGAATTCTCTTACGGCGAGTTCAGTGTCATTGTTTGTTTCGTTTTCACGTTCCTTTATTCCAAAGAACTTCAAGTTTCCTCTACGACTGTGACATTCGAGTTTAACATGTCGGCGGTGCAGCTCTTTGAGTTCGTGCTCGACTGATGCGTTCGCAAGAAGTGTTGGCTGCTTCTTGCTTAAGATTAACACCATCAACAAGGGTTATTGGGTCTTCTATATCTGCTTGCGAGTTTTCCAAACTCGTTTGGAGGGCTTTATTTTCTTCTTCAAGAAGAGTAATCCTCTGTTTATAATTTTCCAGCTCGGGCAGTATAGCTAATAGCGTGTTGAGTTTCTATTCAATACCGGAGAGCCTCGAGTTTGTAGCTTCGAGGCACTTCTTGCATCCATGCTTGTGATGTTGGTCGGACGCGTCTTCTTCATCCGTTTGCGAGCTTCCCTGTCTTGTTCGTTTC
>OX421450.1:5279189-5296689 GCA_949126865.1 Montipora capitata
GTACTGAACCCAGAAAGATTGAAGAAAATAAATGGGAAGTGAGAAACATTGGCTTCTGGGCTGACATGTTGATAAACTTCTTTTCACCACAAGTTTAAGCGTGCCCTCTGAGCATCTGACAGCTTTGTAATGCCGAAGTTCATTGAAGTCAAGCCCTGTTGGGTGGGGTTAGTGTCTGGATGGGAAACCAAAATAATATACCAATAGTAAAACAGAAGCATCGGACCGAAAACAACATTTATTTTGAACCGTGAATATAGAATATAGATAGATACGATCAGCGACAAACATTTTGGGGGATTTTTGCAACGTTCAATTTTGTTATTGTAAGTTTTGGCTGCACAAATAAATCGCAAAATCGAAAGTGACATCGCCGGAATTCAGCGGGCGCCGTGATGAAGTTACCGCGGCATGTTTACTCGCCAAACAGTGAAGTATCTGTGTCAAATGATGGCAAGATAGCGGGTTTTTGTAAGTTTCTTTTTCTGTCAAGTGTTATAAAGTTTGACAATGAAATGAGCGAAGTCAAAACAAAGATCACAATCGCCCAAGTCTTGTTTATGCAAAGTCAAAATTTACTCTCCAAGACGCGTACGACGTCATTTATTCTAACCAGGTAATTCCATCATTTTGGAAATAGCAGCTACTTTATTATTCAACTGCGTCACAATTCTTCACTGATTTTGGGGCTCATTTTGTTGAAACTCAAGCACGCTTCCAACAGGCCTGTGAACCCTTCCTGCTTACAGAGCAATACTAAAAAACTTCTCCCATATCACATTTCAACCTTAAGCTTGAAAATTCAATACACAACATGATATTATAATTCACAAAGGCAGAAAATACCACAGAATCCTTTTCCAGCGAAAAATTTATTGAAACAAACGACATATTTGCTCTTAGAGGCGAAAACCTCTTCCTTTTTCATTGCGCGCGTGAAGACAAGAAACTAGATCGTGTTAAATTACCATGTACTTCAGGTAAAAACAGCTCACTTTGATTTCGGCTCGACGGGCGATAGATTGTTGTCGAAGTCCATTACTCGTCGCTTTTAAGATTCCATCGCCTGTATATCCAATTGACTTGCCATTATTGAGCTTCATAAGGGTATATTTTGTTCAAAGATCCACTAAAACGCCATTCGCGTTACATGACTTTCGAAGCCATTGCCGGTTAAGTTAATCGTTCTATTGTGTCCACCAGAGAAATCTACGCATTTCCCACTACCCTCTCGATCCTACGAAAATACGCCCAGAAGGCTCTATGCACAAAGCCACCACTTAGCAGGGGAGTGACAGGCAAGACTTTTCCCGACACGGAAAATAAAAAAAACCCAGGAAATGAAACCGAGATTCCGGCTGGGTTTGGCAACCCAGTAAAAACCCACGAAATGAAACCGAGATTCCGACTGGGGTTGGCAACCCAGTAATAAACAAAACAAAAAATAGTGGCCCAAGAATAGAGCCCTGCGGTACACCAGAGGTGATTTCTATCAAAGAAGACGAATAACCATCAATGACTACTCTTTGTCTTCGATTACTAAGGTAATCTTGACACCAGTTCAACAGTTCCCCAGAAATACCGAAATTACAAAGCTTGTGCATTAAGGCCTGATGGGGAACACGGTCGAAGGCCTTCGAAAAATCGAGGAAAACTACATCAACTTGATGACCCTCATCAAGGGCTTTTGCTCACTTATGATGAGTCAAAATTAGTTGAGTAGCAGTAGATCTTCCTTTGACAAAACCATGCTGACAATCTGACAGGTAAGCCGCGACATGGGAATAAATTGCTGAGTACAAATATAGTCCTTTTGTCTATTTGACGTGATTTGGGCTGGTTTGTGATCAACCTTTCACCTTCATAATTTATATTATGGTATAGTGAAGAGATGACAACCAGCCCATTATGCACTAGTCAATTGAAACCACAGCCCCCCACCCACGGGACGTGGCGGGAGATGTAATATTTGTACAGTGTTAAATTTTAAATTTTCCCCCTCTGGCGAAACCTGAGTGTTACAATCCCCATTGCCATGGCCCCAGTGTGTATAACTAGAGGATTTTGCTAGGTTCAAATTAAAAATGATTGTTTTGCATTGCTGACAAAATGCAATAGCTGCCAAGATTTTCATCACACCGTTGCAATTGCTAGTAGAATCATTGTGTATACCTTTGCAGCGCATGGAATCATTGAAAGCAGACATGGCCAGGAGGGAACAAGAACAAATGGTACCCAAACAAACCCTTTGTTGTTTTACCCAGTTCAGGTCAGGTGACAAATGACCTCGCCTTAGACGAATTCATGCATTTTTAAATACTTGTGTAATAATCACTTATGTTATATACTGCGAAGGAAACCTCATTCCCCTTGCTAGTTGTTACGTGCATTTATCGGCCAAACATTGTACCTTTATCCGAGGAGGGCACCTGGTGATGTGCAATATGGCAAGGGGATGGCCATATCATTAGGGATTTGAGAGTGGGGTTGCCCAAAACGTGGTTATACCCAAATCACCGTGATGGTCATGGAGGGTGTAAAAGTGCAGGTTGCAGGTCATTGTTTTACCATAACTGAAAGAACCCAAACCTTAACAAAAATGCTAACCTTATAGGCTTAATATAAACATTATTTTTTAGGCCTAATGTTAGTATTAGTAAAGGTTTGCGTTGTTTCACCTACGGTGACACCATGACCTGCAACCCTAACACTTACCTGAAACCTGCAGTTTACACCCTCCATGACGGTCATGGGTTCGAATCCGGTTCACTATTGCTTAACCCTCTGACTCCCAAGCCCGCCTGAACTGACCATACTTAGTATTTTACTGTCTAACACCAGAAAATTTTACTTGTCAATGGGGCCCTCCCGGCAGTCAATGGGTTAAATTGTTGAAATAACTGCAATAGTCACTTCTCTTGTCTATTACCCACACTTCAAATGTACATTTCTTTCACTTATTATTTTATTCTGTTGTTTTTGAACGCTTATGTTTGTTTCAAAGCCGTTGTTTCTTCCTTAGGCTATTAAAATCACATTCACTGTGTACACTCATGTGAATCCATTTTTCGCAGAGTTTATATTTGTTATCGGGGGAAGTTATTACCATTAACTGAGTTTATATTTGTCATCGAGGGAAGTTATTACCAGTAACTGTTCCATTACCAGTAACGGCTCCCGAACTGTGGAACAAACTACATGACCACATTCGTTCCTGTGACAATTTTGATCTTTTTAAACGTAAACTTAAGACTCATCTTTTCAAAAATTATTTTAGTATGTATGAATTCTTTTCTTATCCATAAGAAATACCTAAATCTTAGACATCCGTTTTATGAATATTTAAATTTTTAACGTAAACTTAAGACTTTTAATACAATTTAATATCTACGTTTTTCTTTTCTTTTTTGTAAAGCGCTTAGAACAGGAATGTATAAGCGCTATATAAGTGGTTTTATTATTATTATTATTATTATTATTATTATTATTATTATTATTATTATTATTATTATTATTAACTGTTGCCTTTGTTTGCAAACTCATCCCTATTTCAATTTCCCACAATCACTGCGAGAAAAATGTCGGACCTTGGTCTGTATTGTAAAAAGCTGGACCAGTAACAAGCATGCTATTAGCTAATCAGATTGGAGGATTTAGGATTCTGCCTGGCTGAGATGCTCCAGAAAAAATTAATATAAGTTATTTAACTTAACAAATAGATATGAGATGGGATACTGTGAGGTCAAGGTTCAGGTCCCTCCCACCAACTAAAGAAAAACTGATTTGGGAATTCAAACGTCCAATGGTGCACCTAGTTTTATGCAGACCTTTCATAATTGACCCAAATCACTGTGGATTGAAGAATGATCATGTATATGGTTGGCTACCCAATCAATTTTATCGTGTGATTTTTTTTTTCAAGCAAAAACGTGAAAAGCAGCAAAGAGAAATGAGGGAAAGAGCCGAACAGGTATTGTGAGAAAATCCAAAATTTTCCATGCTTTAAGGATGGTGCCTACTAATTCAAAGGTATTTTTGCCCCGGTTTATGATTATGCATGAAATGTAGATCTTAACAAGTGTTATTGAAATCCAAAAAGAAATTGGGGGTAGTAACGCATTTTTCAAAGATAATTCACACTGTCAGATGAATAATGTTTGTAAAGACTTTTAAAATACAAAGCAGTGAAGAGCATTCTTTCTCAAATTGAAGCTTCGTTAGCTCTCAAAAATGCATGTTACCCCAAATTGTCTTTTTGGATACCAAGAGTACTTACTAAGATGTACTTTCTACAGATAGTTTTAAACCGCGCAACAATATCACTGTGTTGGTAAGCATCACCAATAGGAAACCTGAATATCTCGAGATGCGCAGAACGTATGTGTAATAACAATAGTAGGCGCTGTCACCATTGCTTAACCCTCTGACTCCCAAGCCCGCCTGAACTGGCCATACTTAGTATTTTACTGTCTAACACCAGAAAATTTTATTTGTCAATGGGGAACTCCTGGCAGTCAATGGGTTAAATTGTTGAAAGAACTGCAATTATGGTCACTTCTCTTGTCTATTATCCACACTTCATATGTACATTTCTTTCACTTTTTATTTTATTCTGTTGTTTTTGAACGCTTATGTTTGTTTCAAAGCCGTTGTTTCTTCCTTAGGCTATTAAAATCACATTCACTGTGTACACTCGTGTGAATCCATTTTTCGCAGAGTTTATATTTGTTATCGGGGGAAGTTATTACCATTAACTGAGTTTATATTTGTCATCGAGGGAAGTTATTACCAGTAACTGTTCCATTGCCAGTAACGGCTCCCGAACTGTGGAACAAACTACATGACCACATTCGTTCCTGTGACAATTTTGATCTTTTTAAACGTAAACTTAAGACTCATCTTTTCAAAAATTATTTCAGTATGTATGAATTCTTTTCTTATCCATGTGAAATACCTAAATCTTAGACATCCGTTTTATGAATATTTAAATTTTTAACGTAAACTTAAGACTTTTAATACAATTTAATATCTACGTTTTTCTTTTCTTTTTTGTAAAGCGCTTAGAACAGAACGCTATATAAGTGGTTTTATTATTATTATTATTATTATTATTATTATTATTAGTATTATTATTACCTGTTGCCTTTGTTGGCAAACTCATCCCTATTTCAATTTCCCACAATCACTGCGAGAAAAATGTCGGACCTTGGTCTGTATTGTAAAAAGCTGGACCAGTAACAAGCATGCTATTAGCTAATCAGATTGGAGGATTTAGGATTCTGCCTGGCTGAGATGCTCCAGAAAAAATTAATATAAGTTATTTAACTTAACAAATAGATATGAGATGGGATACTGTGAGGTCAAGGTTCAGGTCCCTCCCACCAACTAAAGAAAAACTGATTTGGGAATTCAAACGTCCAATGGTGCACCTAGTTTTATGCAGACCTTTCATAATTGACCCAAATCACTGTGGATTGAAGAATGATCATGTATATGGTTGGCTACCCAATCAATTTTATCGTGTGATTTTTTTTTTCAAGCAAAAACGTGAAAAGCAGCAAAGAGAAATGAGGGAAAGAGCCGAACAGGTATTGTGAGAAAATCTAAAATTTTCCATGCTTTAAGGATGGTGCCTACTAATTCAAAGGTATTTTTGCCCCGGTTTATGATTATGCATGAAATGTAGATCTTAACAAGTGTTATTGAAATCCAAAAAGAAATTGGGGGTAGTAACGCATTTTTCAAAGATAATTCACACTGTCAGATGAATAATGTTTGTAAAGACTTTTAAAATACAAAGCAGTGAAGAGCATTCTTTCTCAAATTGAAGCTTCGTTAGCTCTCAAAAATGCATGTTACCCCAAATTGTCTTTTTGGATACCAAGAGTACTTACTAAGATGTACTTTCTACAGATAGTTTTAAACCGCGCAACAATATCACTGTGTTGGTAAGCATCACCAATAGGAAACCTGAATATCTCGAGATGCGCAGAACGTATGTGTAATAACAATAGTAGGCGCTGTCACCATTGCTTAACCCTCTGACTCCCAAGCCCGCCTGAACTGGCCATACTTAGTATTTTACTGTCTAACACCAGAAAATTTTACTTGTCAATGGGTAACTCCTGGCAGTCAATGGGTTAAATTGTTGAAAGAACTGCAATTATGGTCACTTCTCTTGTCTATTATCCACACTTCATATGTACATTTCTTTCACTTTTTATTTTATTCTGTTGTTTTTGAACGCCTATGTTTGTTTCAAAGCCGTTGTTTCTTCCTTAGGCTATTAAAATCACATTCACTGTGTACACTCGTGTGAATCCATTTTTCGCAGAGTTTATATTTGTTATTGGGGGAAGTTATTACCATTAACTGAGTTTATATTTGTCATCGAGGGAAGTTATTACCAGTAACTGTTCCATTACCAGTAACGGCTCCCGAACTGTGGAACAAACTACATGACCACATTCGTTCCTGTGACAATTTTGATCTTTTTAAACGTAAACTTAAGACTCATCTTTTCAAAAATTATTTCAGTATGTATGAATTCTTTTCTTATCCATGTCAAATGCCTAAATCTTAGACATCCGTTTTATGAATATTTAAATTTTTAACGTAAACTTAAGACTTTTAATACAATTTAATATCTACGTTTTTCTTTTCTTTTCTGTAAAGCGCTTAGAACAGGAATGTATAAGCGCTATATAAGTGGTTTTATTATTATTATTATTATTATTATTATTAGTATTATTATTAACTGTTGCCTTTGTTTGCAAACTCATCCCTATTTCAATTTCCCACAATCACTGCGAGAAAAATGTCGGACCTTGGTCTGTATTGTAAAAAGCTGGACCAGTAACAAGCATGCTATTAGCTATTCAGATTGGAGGATTTAGGATTCTGCCTGGCTGAGATGCTCCAGAAAAAATTAATATAAGTTATTTAACTTAACAAATAGATATGAGA
Source organism: Montipora capitata (assembly GCA_949126865.1). Lineage (NCBI taxonomy): Eukaryota > Metazoa > Cnidaria > Anthozoa > Scleractinia > Acroporidae > Montipora > Montipora capitata. The sequence continues at coordinate 5,286,156 of OX421450.1, forward strand.
TGGGATACTGTGAGGTCAAGGTTCAGGTCCCTCCCACCAACTAAAGAAAAACTGATTTGGGAATTCAAACGTCCAATGGTGCACCTAGTTTTATGCAGACCTTTCATAATTGACCCAAATCACTGTGGATTGAAGAATGATCATGTATATGGTTGGCTACCCAATCAATTTTATCGTGTGATTTTTTTTTTCAAGCAAAAACGTGAAAAGCAGCAAAGAGAAATGAGGGAAAGAGCCGAACAGGTATTGTGAGAAAATCTAAAATTTTCCATGCTTTAAGGATGGTGCCTACTAATTCAAAGGTATTTTTGCCCCGGTTTATGATTATGCATGAAATGTAGATCTTAACAAGTGTTATTGAAATCCAAAAAGAAATTGGGGGTAGTAACGCATTTTTCAAAGATAATTCACACTGTCAGATGAATAATGTTTGTAAAGACTTTTAAAATACAAAGCAGTGAAGAGCATTCTTTCTCAAATTGAAGCTTCGTTAGCTCTCAAAAATGCATGTTACCCCAAATTGTCTTTTTGGATACCAAGAGTACTTACTAAGATGTACTTTCTACAGATAGTTTTAAACCGCGCAACAATATCACTGTGTTGGTAAGCATCACCAATTGTAAACCTGAATATCTCGAGATGCGCAGAACGTATGTGTAATAACAATAGTAGGCGCTGTCACCATTGCTTAACCCTCTGACTCCCAAGCCCGCCTGAACTGGCCATACTTAGTATTTTACTGTCTAACACCAGAAAATTTTACTTGTCAATGGGGAACTCCTGGCAGTCAATGGGTTAAATTGTTGAAAGAACTGCAATTATGGTCACTTCTCTTGTCTATTATCCACACTTCATATGTACATTTCTTTCACTTTTTATTTTATTCTGTTGTTTTTGAACGCTTATGTTTGTTTCAAAGCCGTTGTTTCTTCCTTAGGCTATGAAAATCACATTCACTGTGTACACTCGTGTGAATCCATTTTTCGCAGAGTTTATATTTGTTATTGGGGGAAGTTATTACCATTAACTGAGTTTATATTTGTCATCTGGGGAAGTTATTACCAGTAACTGTTCCATTACCAGTAACGGCTCCCGAACTGTGGAACAAACTACCTGACCACATTCCTTCCTGTGACAAATTTGATCTTTTTTAACGTAAACTTAAGACTCATCTTTTCAAAAATTATTTCAGTATGTATGAATTCTTTTCTTATCCATGTCAAATGCCTAAATCTTAGACATCCGTTTTATGAATATTTAAATTTTTAACGTAAACTTAAGACTTTTAATACAATTTAATATCTACGTTTTTCTTTTCTTTTTTGTAAAGCGCTTAGAACAGGAATGTATAAGCGCTATATAAGTGGTTTTATTATTATTATTATTATTATTATTATTATTATTATTAACTGTTGCCTTTGTTTGGAAACTCATCCCTATTTAATTTTCCCACAATCACTGCGAGAAAAATGTCGGACCTTGGTCTGTATTGTAAAAAGCTGGACCAGTAACAAGCATGCTATTAGCTAATCAGATTGGAGGATTTAGGATTCTGCCTGGCTGAGATGCTCCAGAAAAAATTAATATAAGTTATTTAACTTAACAAATAGATATGAGATGGGATACTGTGAGGTCAAGGTTCAGGTCCCTCCCACCAACTAAAGAAAAACTGATTTGGGAATTCAAACGTCCAATGGTGCACCTAGTTTTATGCAGACCTTTCATAATTGACCCAAATCACTGTGGATTGAAGAATGATCATGTATATGGTTGGCTACCCAATCAATTTTATCGTGTGATTTTTTTTTTCAAGCAAAAACGTGAAAAGCAGCAAAGAGAAATGAGGGAAAGAGCCAAACAGGTATTGTGAGAAAATCCAAAATTTTCCATGCTTTAAGGATAGTGCCTACTAATTCAAAGGTATTTTTGCCCCGGTTTATGATTATGCATGAAATGTAGATCTTAACAAGTGTTATTGAAATCCAAAAAGAAATTGGGGGTAGTAACGCATTTTTCAAAGATAATTCACACTGTCAGATGAATAATGTTTGTAAAGAGTTTTAAAATACAAAGGAGTGAAGAGGATTCTTTCTCAAATTGAAGCTTCATTAGCTCTCAAAAATGCATGTTACCCCAAATTGTCTTTTTGGATACCAAGAGTACTTACTAAGATGTACTTTCTACAGATAGTTTTAAACCGCGCAACAATATCACTGTGTTGGTAAGCATCACCAATTGTAAACCTGAATAACTCGAGATGCGCAGAACGTATGTGTAATAACAATAGTAGGCGCTGTCACCATTGCTTAACCCTCTGACTCCCAAGCCCGCCTGAACTGGCCATACTTAGTATTTTACTGTCTAACACCAGAAAATTTTGCTTGTCAATGGGGAACTCCTGGCAGTCAATGGGTTAAATTGTTGAAAGAACTGCAATGGTCACTTCTCTTGTCTATTACCCACACTTCAAATGTACATTTCTTTCACTTATTATTTTATTCTGTTGTTTTTGAACGCTTAAGTTTGTTTCAAAGCCGTTGTTTCTTCCTCAGGCTATGAAAATCACATTCACTGTGTACACTCGTGTGAATCCATTTTTGGCAGAGTTTATAGTTGTTATCGGGGGAAGTTACTACCATTAACTGAGTTTATATTTGTCATCGGGGGAAGTTATTACCAGTAACTGTTCCATTACCAGTAACGGCTCCCGAACTGTGGAACAAACTACCTGACCACATTCCTTCCTGTGACAAATTTGATCTTTTTTAACGTAAACTTAAGACTCATCTTTTCAAAAAATATTTTAATATGTATGAATTCTTTTCTTATCCATGTCAAATGCCTAAATCTTAGACATCCGTTTTATGAATACTTAAACTTTTAACGTAAACTTAAGACTTTTAATACAATTTAATATCTACGTTTTTCTTTTCTTTTTTGTAAAGCGCTTAGAACAGGACTGGATAAGTGCTATATAAGTGGTTTTATTATTATTATTATTATTATTATTATTATTATTATTATTATTATTATTATTATTATTATTATTATTATTACTATTAACTGTTGCCTTTGTTTGCAAACTCATCCCTATTTCAATTTCCCACAATCACTGCGAGAAAAATGTCGGACCTTGGTCTTTATTGTAAAAAGCTGGACCAGTAACAAGCATGCTATTAGCTAATCAGATTGGAGGATTTAGGATTCTGCCTGGCTGAGATGCTCCAGAAAAAATTAATATAAGTTATTTAACTTAACAAATAGATATGAGATGGGATACTGTGAGGTCAAGGTTCAGGTCCCTCCCACCAACTAAAGAAAAACTGATTTGGGATTTCAAACGTCCAATGGTGCACCTAGTTTTATGCAGACCTTTCATAATTGACCCAAATCACTGTGGATTGAAGAATGATCATGTATATGGTTGGCTACCCAATCAATTTTATCGTGTGATTTTTTTTTTCAAGCAAAAACGTGAAAAGCAGCAAAGAGAAATGAGGGAAAGAGCCAAACAGGTATTGTGAGAAAATCCAAAATTTTCCATGCTTTAAGGATGGTGCCTACTAATTCAAAGGTATTTTTGCCCCGGTTTATGATTATGCATGAAATGTAGATCTTAACAAGTGTTATTGAAATCCAAAAAGAAATTGGGGGTAGTAACGCATTTTTCAAAGATAATTCACACTGTCAGATGAATAATGTTTGTAAAGAGTTTTAAAATACAAAGCAGTGAATAGCATTCTTTCTCAAATTGAAGCTTCATTAGCTCTCAAAAATGCATGTTACCCCAAATTGTCTTTTTGGATACCAAGAGTACTTACTAAGATGTACTTTCTACAGATAGTTTTAAACCGCGCAACAATATCACTGTGTTGGTAAGCATCACCAATTGTAAACCTGAATAACTCGAGATGTGCAGAACGTATGTGTAATAACAATAGTAGGCGCTGTCACCATTGCTTAACCCTCTGACTCCCAAGCCCACCTGAACTGGCAATACTTAGTATTTTACTGTCTAACACCAGAAAATTTTGCTTGTCAATGGGAAACTCCTGGCAGTCAATGGGTTAAATTGTTGAAAGAACTGCAATGGTCACTTCTCTTGTCTATTACCCACACTTCAAATGTACATTTCTTTCACTTACTATTTTATTCTGTTGTTTTTGAACACTTAAGTTTGTTTCAAAGCCGTTGTTTCTTCCTTAGGCTATGAAAATCACATTCACTGTGTACACTCGTGTGAATCCATTTTTCGCAGAGTTTATAGTTGTTTTCGGGGGAAGTTATTACCATTAACTGAGTTTATATTTGTCATCGGGGGAAGTTATTACCAGTAACTGTTCCATTACCAGTAACGGCTCCCGAACTGTGGAACAAACTACCTGACCACATTCCTTCCTGTGACAAATTTGATCTTTTTTAACGTAAACTTAAGACTCATCTTTTCAAAAAATATTTTAATATGTATGAATTCTTTTCTTATCCATGTCAAATGCCTAAATCTTAGACATCCGTTTTATGAATATTTAAACTTTTAACGTAAACTTAAGACTTTTAATACAATTTAATATCTACGTTTTTCTTTTCTTTTTTGTAAAGCGCTTAGAACAGGACTGGATAAGTGCTATATAAGTGGTTTTATTATTATTATTATTATTATTATTATTATTATTATTATTATTATTATTACTATTAACTGTTGCCTTTGTTTGCAAACTCATCCCTATTTCAATTTCCCACAATCACTGCGAGAAAAATGTCGGACCTTGGTCTGTATTGTAAAAAGCTGGACCAGTAACAAGCATGCTATTAGCTAATCAGATTGGAGGATTTAGGATTCTGCCTGGCTGAGATGCTCCAGAAAAAATTAATATAAGTTATTTAACTTAACAAATAGATATGAGATGGGATACTGTGAGGTCAAGGTTCAGGTCCCTCCCACCAACTAAAGAAAAACTGATTTGGGAATTCAAACGTCCAATGGTGCACCTAGTTTTATGCAGACCTTTCATAATTTACCCAAATCACTGTGGATTGAAGAATGATCATGTATATGGTTGGCTACCCAATCAATTTTATCGTGTGATTTTTTTTTTCAAGCAAAAACGTGAAAAGCAGCAAAGAGAAATGAGGGAAAGAGCCAAACAGGTATTGTGAGAAAATCGAAAGTTTTCCATGCTTTAAGGATGGTGCCTACTAATTCAAAGGTATTTTTGCCCCGGTTTATGATTATGCATGAAATGTAGATCTTAACAAGTGTTATTGAAATCCAAAAAGAAATTGGGGGTAGTAACGCATTTTTCAAAGATAATTCACACTGTCAGATGAATAATGTTTGTAAAGAGTTTTAAAATACAAAGCAGTGAAGAGCATTCTTTCTCAAATTGAAGCTTCGTTAGCTCTCAAAAATGCATGTTACCCCAAATTGTCTTTTTGGATACCAAGAGTACTTACTAAGATGTACTTTCTACAGATAGTTTTAAACCACGCAACAATATCACTGTGTTGGTAAGCATCACCAATTGTAAACCTGAATAACTCGAGATGCGCAGAACGTATGTGTAATAACAATGGTAGGCGCTGTCACCATTGCTTAACCCTCTGACTCCCAAGCCCACCTGAACTGGCCATACTTAGTATTTTACTGTCTAACACCAGAAAATTTTGCTTGTCAATGGGAAACTCCTGGCAGTCAATGGGTTAAATTGTTGAAAGAACTGCAATGGTCACTTCTCTTGTCTATTACCCACACTTCAAATGTACATTTCTTTCACTTACTATTTTATTCTGTTGTTTTTGAACACTTAAGTTTGTTTCAAAGCCGTTGTTTCTTCCTCAGGCTATGAAAATCACATTCACTGTGTACACTCGTGTGAATCCATTTTTCGCAGAGTTTATAGTTGTTTTCGGGGGAAGTTATTACCATTAACTGAGTTTATATTTGTCATCGGGGGAAGTTATTACCAGTAACTGTTCCATTACCAGTAACGGCTCCCGAACTGTGGAACAAACTACCTGACCACATTCCTTCCTGTGACAAATTTGATCTTTTTTAACGTAAACTTAAGACTCATCTTTTCAAAAAATATTTTAATATGTATGAATTCTTTTCTTATCCATGTCAAATGCCTAAATCTTAGACATCCGTTTTATGAATATTTAAACTTTTAACGTAAACTTAAGACTTTTAATACAATTTAATATCTACGTTTTTCTTTTCTTTTTTGTAAAGCGCTTAGAACAGGACTGGATAAGTGCTATATAAGTGGTTTTATTATTATTATTATTATTATTATTATTATTATTATTATTATTATTATTAACTGTTGCCTTTGTTTGCAAACTCATCCCTATTTCAATTTCCCACAATCACTGCGAGAAAAATGTCGGACCTTGGTCTGTATTGTAAAAAGCTGGACCAGTAACAAGCATGCTATTAGCTAATCAGATTGGAGGATTTAGGATTCTGCCTGGCTGAGATGCTCCAGAAAAAATTAATATAAGTTATTTAACTTAACAAATAGATATGAGATGGGATACTGTTAGGTCAAGGTTCAGGTCCCTCCCACCAACTAAAGAAAAACTGATTTGGGAATTCAAACGTCCAATGGTGCACCTAGTTTTATGCAGACCTTTCATAATTGACCCAAATCACTGTGGATTGAAGAATGATCATGTATATGGTTGGCTACCCAATCAATTTTATCGTGTGATTTTTTTTTTCAAGCAAAAACGTGAAAAGCAGCAAAGAGAAATGAGGGAAAGAGCCGAACAGGTATTGTGAGAAAATCTAAAATTTTCCATGCTTTAAGGATGGTGCCTACTAATTCAAAGGTATTTTTGCCCCGGTTTATGATTATGCATGAAATGTAGATCTTAACAAGTGTTATTGAAATCCAAAAAGAAATTGGGGGTAGTAACGCATTTTTCAAAGATAATTCACACTGTCAGATGAATAATGTTTGTAAAGACTTTTAAAATACAAAGCAGTGAAGAGCATTCTTTCTCAAATTGAAGCTTCGTTAGCTCTCAAAAATGCATGTTACCCCAAATTGTCTTTTTGGATACCAAGAGTACTTACTAAGATGTACTTTCTACAGATAGTTTTAAACCGCGCAACAATATCACTGTGTTGGTAAGCATCACCAATAGGAAACCTGAATATCTCGAGATGCGCAGAACGTATGTGTAATAACAATAGTAGGCGCTGTCACCATTGCTTAACCCTCTGACTCCCAAGCCCGCCTGAACTGGCCATACTTAGTATTTTACTGTCTAACACCAGAAAATTTTACTTGTCAATGGGGAACTCCTGGCAGTCAATGGGTTAAATTGTTGAAAGAACTGCAATTATGGTCACTTCTCTTGTCTATTATCCACACTTCATATGTACATTTCTTTCACTTTTTATTTTATTCTGTTGTTTTTGAACGCTTAAGTTTGTTTCAAAGCCGTTGTTTCTTCCTTAGGCTATGAAAATCACATTCACTGTGTACACTCGTGTGAATCCATTTTTCGCAGAGTTTATATTTGTTATCGGGGGAAGTTACTACCATTAACTGAGTTTATATTTGTCATCGGGGGAAGTTATTACCAGTAACTGTTCCATTACCAGTAACGGCTCCCGAACTGTGGAACAAACTACATGACCACATTCCTTCCTGTGACAATTTTGATCTTTTTAAACGTAAACTTAAGACTCATCTTTTCAAAAATTATTTTAGTATGTATGAATTCTTTTCTTATCCATGTGAAATACCTAAATCTTAGACATCCGTTTTATGAATATTTAAATTTTTAACGTAAACTTAAGACTTTTAATACAATTTAATATCTACGTTTTTCTTTTCTTTTTTGTAAAGCGCTTAGAACAGGAATGTATAAGCGCTATATAAGTGGTTTTATTATTATTATTATTATTATTATTATTATTATTATTATTATTATTATTATCTGTTGCCATTGTTTGCAAACTCATCCCTATTTCAATTTCCCACAATCACTGCGAGAAAAATGTCGGACCTTGGTCTGTATTGTAAAATGCTGGACCAGTAACAAGCATGCTATTAGCTAATCAGATTGGAGGATTTAGGATTCTGCCTGGCTGAGATGCTCCAGAAAAAATTAATATAAGTTATTTAACTTAACAAATAGACATGAGATGGGATACTGTGAGGTCAAGGTTCAGGTCCCTCCCACCAACTAAAGAAAAACTGATTTGGGAATTCAAACGTCCAATGGTGCACCTAGTTTTATGCAGACCTTTCATAATTGACCCAAATCACTGTGGATTGAAGAATGATCATGTATATGGTTGGCTACCCAATCAATTTTATCGTGTGATTTTTTTTTTCAAGCAAAAACGTGAAAAGCAGCAAAGAGAAATGAGGGAAAGAGCCAAACAGGTATTGTGAGAAAATCCAAAATTTTCCATGCTTTAAGGATGGTGCCTACTAATTCAAAGGTATTTTTGCCCCGGTTTATGATTATGCATGAAATGTAGATCTTAACAAGTGTTATTGAAATCCAAAAAGAAATTGGGGGTAGTAACGCATTTTTCAAAGATAATTCACACTGTCAGATGAATAATGTTTGTAAAGAGTTTTAAAATACAAAGCAGTGAAGAGCATTCTTTCTCAAATTGAAGCTTCATTAGCTCTCAAAAATGCATGTTACCCCAAATTGTCTTTTTGGATACCAAGAGTACTTACTAAGATGTACTTTCTACAGATAGTTTTAAACCGCGCAACAATATCACTGTGTTGGTAAGCATCACCAATAGGAAACCTGAATAACTCGAGATGCGCAGAACGTATGTGTAATAACAATAGTAGGCGCTGTCCTTAATTTTTTAATTACCTGTACTAGGTTTCGCAAAATTACGCATGTTTAAGCATGAAAATAAGACCAAAAGTAGTTATTCAGGCTGCCACTTTCAAATTTCATCAGTAAAATTGCCCCTCGTTTATGAATGCAAGAGAAGCATATTTTAGTGGCATGTTTTGTTGATGGTAATGTTCGTTTTCAGGCTGAAAGGAACGAATTTCTCAACACTGTGAGAACTCGAGAACTAGAGGATAAGCACAGAGAAGCACACAGACGGTACATATATACCTATTTTTTGGATTTTTATTTTGGAATTCATTTTATTGAGTTCAAACTATTCAATTTAAGATTGCAATTTAAGATTGCATCATGCATGCAGTTGTTTAGTCTTTCTGATGATCATGTAAGCCTAACCCTTTAATAGTTGCAATAATAATAATAATGATAATAACAACTTATAACAACTTTATTGTACCCAGCAGTATTACAACTTCAAAAACTCGTTAGTAATTCATAAGCCTAACAGCCTATCAAAAGATCGATAAAACGTCACATGTATGAGCTTTATATCCTGATAAAACACTCCTCGTTAGTATTCTTTATATAAAGAATACTAACGAGGAGTGTTTTATCAGGATTTATATAAAGAATACTAATGAGGCATAGCTTGTTTTTCTTGCATGCTAATAATTCACCTCGATCTCACAATTTGAACCATTGTTGAGTCCAGAGGGACACGCTCTTTGTGGAATGTTTTTTAAGCCGTTGAAAAAGACTCGCAGCACATGTTTTATCGGGTCTAAAGACACTGCTGCTCATTTTTTACACATTACATAAATAACAGAAAAAAATATACCAACAAAATAAAGAAGCGAACAAGTTGCCCGAAATAACCAAAGGGGCTCAAGCCAAAGGGAAGCCATACAGTCTTACTCTAAGTATTACCACGTCTCAACCAATGGGATAAGACTATTTTGAGACACCTTTTGCCGCGGTAATCTTACCGAAAACAATCCAATCACTGCCACGCGCTATGGTAACATTACTGCCATCAGGTAATGTTACTTGTAAGGGCGCCGATTATTTAGCGAAATCTTTGAAAACGGGCAAAAGAAATTCACCGAGCTCTCGAATGTCAATGAATCGAGATGTATTTCCAACAGAAAAGCGAAATTTTTGCGAAGAGGCTTCGAAAGTTTTTCGTGAAATCGGCACTTAGCTAAAACCGGCTCAAGTGATCCTAGACATCCTTGTAATGAATACCATACGATCAGACAGCTTCATAATTCCATCATGATGGTACCAAAATAGCATTAAATAACACAAGAAATTTCGAGTGTAGAAGTAAATCTCTTCCCTTTTCCCTTGAAATTTCGATCATAGAAACAACGCAATTTATTTAGTTGACAACCTCCAGTAATCTTCCAAAACCTACTTCAACGGAATGTTTCATGAAAACAGGGAAATACTGTATTATTACTGGGTTGCCGTATGGCAATCCCAGTCGGAAAGTGGGTGGCATTTGTTTGGCGTTATTCTTTTTTTTTTTTTCTTTTTCCGTATCGGTAAAAGGCTTGCCTGCCACTCCCTTGCTAAGTGGTATCTTTGTGCATAGAGCCTTCTGCTCGTATTTTCTTAGGATAGAGAGGGTAGTGGAAATGCGTAGATTTCTCTGGTGGACACAGTAGAATTATGATAAACTTAACCG
>OX421450.1:5301689-5304189 GCA_949126865.1 Montipora capitata
TCTTGTCCAGTCAATGACTTCAAATATTGTAGGACCCAGATTTTCCTCCAGATCATTTGCTTGTCTTATAATCAGTGGAATATAAATAGTGTAGAATGTCATTTGTGTGAACCAAAATTTCACTTCGTTCCACATTTTGTATTGCCCAACTGCTTCTTTCAACGTTGGTAAGTTAAACACCTTAAAATACAACATCATAAACGTAATTTTCCAAAATAGTCCTCTCAGACGTGACAAAACAGCCTTTGTCTTAAAAAAAGCTGTCGTGAATGCCAATCCGATATTGTTCAATTGACGTCGAACCCGAACGATATACTGTCGAACTATCGAGGTGCTAAAGAAAATTGCGATCCAGTGTTCTTTTCTCGGCGTCTATTTCGGGCTGTATCAGTGAATTTTCAGTAGCTATTTCAGTGCTATAAAGTGCTCCCTCAGTGACGATCAGGCCGAGTGAATGGCTTGCATAAGCGTAAAAGCTTCTTTTGAACTGAAGTGCAAAATTGCACAGGCGGCATTGGCTTCGTGCTGTAAAGGCTACGCTTACGCTGTGTTAACGTTACTCCGAGAATTGCTGCAATGACGAGAAACTGCAGGAACAGCTGAAAATAGTAAGCTTGATATAAAAAAAAAAACGTTAACAAAATGCGTACAGGAATTTCGAAGCTATCGAAATTCAGAAGATTTAAAACTTACTTTATAGTCGGTTGCAATTTAACCCTATCTACGATGGTTGATAACAAATTGATACGATAAAGCAGAAAAGAACAGCAAAAGAATTGAACTTACCTTCGAAACACCGACAATGTCTACCAGAAACAAAAACGCTAAACTTGTACAGTGTAAGCATAAGACACCACCAAAGTGGACGATTTATACGACACGGATTTACACATGCATACCAGACCCTCTTCCCCCCCCCCCCCCCACAAGTAAATTGGTACTGATTCCTACTACCACCGGGTGCGGCCAACGCGCAATTCCTCCCAAATGACCTTGCGATCGCAACACGTAGACAAATAAATTCCGCCGACGGTAGCATAGTGGAGGCTGAAGCCCCCACAAAAATGAATCAGTTACACAAGAGTTACAGTCGACTCCCGATAACTCGAACCCTTGCTAAATCAAACCAAAATCGATTTCCCCTCAATTTACTACACTTTTACCCTCGGTAACTCGAACCTCCCGCTAACTCGAAGCAATTTTCGTTTCCCTTCAGATCATTCTCTTTATATTTTTACCCTGGATAACTCGAACCACATCTGTCAAAACGTTACAAATATATCAAAGCAAACAGTGTGCCGCAGTCCAAAACATTTAATTTATTTTGAAGCAACCGTGTATGATCTTTGTCCCTTTTTGCATTACTAAAAAACGTGTCATTCCAGTTCAGGTTTCGTTGGTTTAGGGTACATTCAACTACAGTGCCTGTATCTAAAGAGTTGCTGCTTAACTCCTAACTCCCGATAACTTGAACTCCCGTTAAGTCGAACCTTTTTTCAATTTCCCTTGAAGTTTCGAGTTATCAGAAGTCCACTGTAAGGATCATCATTGGCTGGTTTCCAAAACAACCTAACCTAAAAATAAACTCGTTCTCTGAAAACGCCGTTTAACTAATATATTGTGATGGTTCCATATCTCGACCATAAATACCAGTAACAAGCTTTAATACAACACAGCGACGAGTAGTTTCTTTCTGTTTTTAATCCAACATCAGCACTAACTTTGCGCGGGACTGGAACACAAGCTTTCCTAAGAGGGGTACAGTCGCTACACTACCCCCTCCCTTAAAAGACACTGTCCCAGTGGCAAGGAATCTGTTAAGACCTTAGCAACGATTTACAAAGAATAAAAACATGAAATTAAGCTGAGCGACAACGGAAACTGCCCAATTTCTAGATTAAGAGTCGGCAAAGTCAGTCATTTCTCTTCAAAATTTCAATTGTCAATTTTCAAGTGACCAATAAAGGCGGAAGCGTTACACCCATTCACCGAAACGTTGTGGTTTTCTGCGCTCTCTACCATGACGACCTCTGGGACTCTTCTGAACGTTTTCACTTGCACTAGGAAGTCTGTCTGGACGCGCTTTAGCCACGCTCTCTAAATCTGAGCCACTGTCTTTCGAAATTGATGTTGTTACTTCAAGATTGTTCTCCTATAGAGTAGAGTTCGGGAGTTCCGAGTCGACTCTACCACCCCCATGATCTTCCTTCAGTTGAGTCGACAAAGCACTATCTGCAACAACAGACTCACGTCTTTCTGCCCAATTGACTGGAGGCACCACCGAAACTCTTTCTTTCTGTGAAATCCAGCTTTCTAACGCGGGGCCAAGGTACGGTTTAAGACGATCTGCATGGATCACCTTAGGTTTCGCTCTGCGGTTTCTTTTGATGCGATACGTGACTTCGGATAAAAGGGATACCACCAGGTAAGGTCCTTCCCAAGGACAATCCAAGTTGGGATTCCTCCCCTTCGTCGTCTAACGTTGTGGAGCCAGACGGTG
>OX421450.1:5309189-5311689 GCA_949126865.1 Montipora capitata
CAGCCATTAACAATCGCACAGAGCTCAGAGGCTTGTTTGCCATCGAAATCTTCGGGAAGCTTAAGCGGCTTTTTAATGTTCCGATCAGCCGCCGTTGACTCCTGAGATGGTATATAAAAGCTTAGAAAACCATCTTTGTTACGGAACGGACTTGAAGATCGTACAAGTGGTGGAGTCACTGCTGCCGTGAATGTATTTGCTAGTGATGGGGTCGTCTGTGCAGCTAACAGCTCCATCGATTTTGCGGGGGTTGAACAAACCTCGTCGCTCCGAAAAGGATTCGCCGATCTTGCACGTGGTGTTTTGGCGGCGGTTGAACTTTCTTCCATCGGTCCAAACAACTGGCTGAGGTCCTCTAAATCCAGTTAAAAGGATTTTTCGATTGTATAGGAGTCGACCACCGCTGCCACCAATGTGATGGTTCCATATCTCGACCATAAATACCAGCAGCAAGCTTTAATACAACACAGCGACGAGTAGTTTCTTTCCGTTTTTAATCCGAAATCAACACTAACTTTGCGTGGGACTGGTACACAAGCTTTCCTAAGGGGCGTACAGTCGCTTCAATATCGAAGTTATAGACGTCTGGGCTTGAATATTTAAAAATCATATACAAACGATTTATGCTTGGGTCATTCTTGGTCACGTGACTAGTACAAATTAAAATGTATCTCGACTCGGATGCATCCGAAATTCCATGTGACCAGTGGAATGGTACATGACCCAAGCTAGCGCGCTTTCGCATGACTTTTGAACCAATCAGAGAATGGAACGTTGAAACAACAGTTTGGCCAAAGGAAACGCTCCTTTTGGGTCCGACCGATTGGACGAGACAGTCGGCGACACCTACAAAAGTGGACCCGTCCCAAATGCTTCAAATGGACCAAACAGGATTGAACTGTTCCATTTGACTTCCAAAGGAAAGGAAATCGTTGGAACCTTTGTTCGAATGGTAAACGCCCATAATTTGGTAGTAGCCAAAACACGGGGCCGGGGCCTGGGTCGTCGGTGTCTTTTTTTTTTTTTCCAACTTTTTTTTGTTTCAATTTTTGTCGTTATTCTCCTGTAATTTTGCATTCGAATGTTCGGCATCTTTCCTTCATTTATGGTGGAAATTATTCAAAAAAATATGGAACATACAGAAGCTAAGAAAGGGACATCTTTGTTTGTTTTTCGAAATTACGAGAATTTCAGACCGAAATTGGAGTTTTTGTGGGGAATATACGCTAAATCCTAGAGACACTGAAGACTCGCTGAGCTCCACATTTTAAAACCACATTTTTATGTTTACTTTTCAGAAACATCCGCAATACAATTAAAACGAAACAGAACATAGCGTGACTGCGTGACGATCATCTTGGAACTGCGTCTTTTTTCTCAAGAAGTAAACATTACAATGCTATTTTAAAGTGTGGAGCTCAGCGAGTCTCCCCGCATCAGTGTTTCTGGCAGTTGGCGTATATTTCATAAACTTCAATTTCAACATTTTCGGAAATTATCTTAATTCGGAAAACAAACTCCGATTTTCGGAAAGACTAAGTCAGATGCTCGCGAAAACCAACTTTCATATCCGCAAAAATTTGGTTTTATCAACGGAGTTGATAATGTAAATTGCCCACTTTAAGGAGATTCTAAAAGCTGACGTTTCGAGCGTTAGCCCTTCGTCAGAGCAAATCAAGGAATTGTGGGTTACGTGTAGTTTTTATAGTAGAGTAGGAGCTACGCTATTGGTGGTAACATGGCAACGTGAAAAATAGGAATATATTAGTTTAATGAAAAGCGTTCGTTAATACCGTGAGGATTGAGGGTGCCGATTTGGAAGATGAATTTTTGTTCCAGATTCTTGCGGCTTTCCGTCGTACCTAGATGTAGGGAAAGGCCGCAGATAGCCATGTGTTTTTTGGAGTGGTTAGGGAGATTAAAATGGCGAGCGACTGGCTTAGATGCATCCTTGTCATTTTTCTCAACATCGCGAAGGTGTTTCGCGGAATCGGTCACCTAATCGTCTACCTGTCTCGCCAATGTATAAGTTATGTATAATCTCAGCTTTTAGAATCTCTGTACGGTGGCCAATTTACATTATCAAGTCCTTTGATAAAACCAAATTTTTGTATACTACTTCCCCACCGACGCAGCACCACAGTTTCTTTAGAAACTACCCCCTTCATTCATTTCTTTCATATCCGCAGTTCAGTATATGATTCATTTCATATGATTTCGTTCAATAATCGTGTTAGTGTACGAAAAGCAAGAGAAGCATATCTCATAACTAGCTAACACTCTTACACCTTTAGTCTTAATAAGAAAGATGAAATGTAATCCACCTTTCCCCTTGTATTTCTTTATATAATTTCACTTATCATTTCTTATTGTAATTATTGTACCGTATGCGTTAAATCTGTTAAAATCCTTATCTCTATTGCCGTATCAAATCACACCCGCATCACTACTCAAATTGTAACGTCTTTGTTAACCGTAGTCATTTGCTTGTAAAACCCTG
>OX421450.1:5319189-5331689 GCA_949126865.1 Montipora capitata
ACTGGGAAAGTAGAAGTCTTTTCGCTTCTCCACTACTATGTTTTCTTATTATAATTGTTAATAGCCTGAATATTCACGCAGCATAGCTTTCTCAGTCAAGAAACGGTTTAAAACAATTGTCTTTGTTACCGTTCGGATAACTTGACTACGTGAAGAATTTGATAAAATGACGATTGATACTTGCGGATATCAATCGGAAATGGTGGACAAAGATGATAAACGAATTGAGTTTGAAAGTTACAAAATTTGCAAACACTGCTAGGCGGACCCCACTACGCATCTTCTTTAGTGGTGAGAGTTTGTGCGAAATTTACAGAAAACATAATGGCCACCCAAAGACACCCCTCAACGTCAAACACCAGTATTTCTGAACGGATCAATATACAGTTGCAAGAAGACTGCTCAAGCGAAATACAGCAAGTACTGCAATCGAAGTAAGTGTGCTTCAATTTTTCTCATCGAAGCCCTGCTTATCATGCACTAACTGAATATTTGGGTGACAGGGGTTTACATAGTCTTTCACTTTTGTTTTCTTAGACCACCAAGCTTATGTTTTATATACCCGCCTGTCAGAAAGACTGTTGCAAGTATTTGCCTGTGTTCATGTCCCATATTCATCCTTCCTCATTCTTTGCCATCAGCTTCATCTTTGACCACGAAGAAATGACGGATGTTGAACTACAAGATGAAGAGAGTGATTTTTCTGAAGATATGGAGGAACCATACCTATCCGAGGACAGTGCGGACATCGCAGATGATCTGGTAATCGGATGTGGCGATCAACACGGAGCAATTCCTTCAGCGAATCCACTTTCCTTTACTTCTATGGATTCTCCACGCAACCGACAAATATCAAACGAGTTCATCGAATTTGCTGACGAGTACCGACTTCATTGCTCTGAAGATATGTCACAATTACGACCTAGTGTCATGGAAGGTGAAAAGCATCCAAGCTGGCTGATTGAACACCTGGGAGATATCAAAGAAACTCTTGAAAAAGAACTTATTGATCTTCACAGTGACTTTGATACTCCATTTGAACTGAATTATGACGAAACCATAGAAGAACAAGAAATGGAGGAAATTCGGAAAATGGCAGCAAAAAAGGGGAATGACCACCAAAACACCCATCGGGAATCAACCCCAATTTACCCTGGATCCCGTTTAACTATTGGCATAAGTGCACTGTTGGTAATGGTTGTAGTTATCCGCCATTCCCTTACAGGGCAGGCCTTAAACGATATCCTTAAGTTAATTTGGCTGCATTGTTTAGGTTCCAGTGAATTCGTACGGTCAAGCAATGAGTTGAAAAAGTGCTTTTGCGATATATCTTCGCCCATGACGTTTCACTGGTATTGTTCTTACTGCTTTATGCTCGTGGACAAGAACAAGGAAAAGTGCTGCCCAAAGTCTTTCTGCAGGAAGGACGTTACTGCCTCTGGTAGATCGACCTTTTTCGTGGAAGTCCCAATTGTTCAACAAATCAAAAAGTTTTTCGCAAAGACGGGGTTTTACAATGACATTCAACACCGTCACAACCGGGACAGTAAATGCGAAAGGATATGCGATATCTACGATGGAGAGCTTTACAAAAATTTAACTAGGCATCCAAATGTTTTGTCACATCCACAGAACATATCGTTTACCTGGAACACAGACGGAGTACCAATTTTAAAGTCATCTAACTTTTCTCTATGGCCTTTATATTTAGTTATTAATGAACTGCCTCCAAAAAAGCGCTTTTCTAAGGACAACATGATTCTAGCAGGGCTATGGTTTGGCTGCTCAAAGCCTGCAATGTGGATCCTCCTCAAACCATTCCATTCATCCTTAAGTGAACTAGAAAAAGAAGGAACAACAGTTGAAAGTCCTGATAAACCAGGTACAATGAATGTACACGCAGTTCTTTTGTGTGGAACATGTGACCTCCCTGCGAAAGCTTGTGTGTGCAACACTGTTCAATTTAATGGCAAATTTGGTTGTTTTAAATGTTTGCAACCTGGCTGTACGGTCAAAGTGGGCAACAAAGGTGGACATGTTCATGCCTTCCCGTTCAATCAAGAGAAGGTCAAAGGACCCCTGAGGACACACTCCCAGTGCCTTGATGATGCCAGGGCAATTTACTGAAGCTATTCCATGGAACTCAAAACGTCGAACTCCAGATTATATCTGCTGTTGCAATTTCACAGTCCTTACCAAATCTGAGATCGAAATTGATCTGTGGGTCTGTCGAAGAAGAGTTCTTCAACTCACTAATGAATCCTTTTCATGTCAGCAAAGAACAAGTTATCGAGAAGAACGTGGCTGCGTTGGGCAGCCCGTACATGAAGAGACTGGACCGTCAAGAAATAATCGCCTTGGGACAGTACTTGGGCTCCCCTCCGCTTTTAGACACTGGCATTCTCTCCTTCAAACGTGTGCGAATAAGTGGATCAGTCTATCATTCTCTTTCATACAAGAGAGTCACAGCACGAAACAGTTACACCATACTTTTCCAAGACAATGACCTTTGTCTCAACAATTTAGTGGTTGGGCAAGTCCAGTTTTACTTTCAGTACAAACACCCTTGTAGTAATAGTCTTTCATGTGCGGAGAACTGTGTTTGTCCTGTAGAAAATCTTGCCTTAATCCAGGAACTTCCAAAAGTGCCTGGATTTACATTTACAGAGGATCCAATTACACACGCGAGCGGACTTCAGTTCTCCGCCATCTTCCCGCGGGATCACGCAGGCATAATGAAAGTCATACCGGTTTCTGCTATCAGAGAAAAACTTGTTTACATGCAATGTGGCGAGGAAATAGCTTTTGTTTCCCGTTTTTCCAATAGAGTTGAGTCAGATTGACATGCTTATCAAATGATTGTCGAGTTAACCGTGATTATTGTTTCGTTTCCTCAGAAACGAAACGTATCTATTTTGACTTCAAATTGAACTATTTACACAGTGATGTAGAGTGGCCAATCAAAACAGTGTTTGTAATTGGAAATCTAAACATATATGAGATGCAAAAATATCGAAAATCATAATGCTGACAAACACAAAGGCGAAGGAAATGGATCATAAATATGAAGTTTTGATTATTTGAATGATTTTGGGTTAGATTAAAGCGATAAATTGTTGAAAAATCCAAAGTTATCCCTCTTAGTGCTAATGAGTAATGTAAACAATCTCCACGCTAGTAATAAATCCCAGGAACCAGTTATTGTAAAGCTAGTATATTCCGCCGAAGTTCGTATAGCCTATGTTACTCTAGGCAATTTTTCGTGCAACTTTTCTCGCAATTTCAACACAAGTTGCTAGAAAAATTGCCCAGTGTAACATACCCTGTCACAGACATTTCATGCAATATTTTTGTTGCCGCCACCGTTGCGAGAAGTAGAAATCAGTTCTACTTTGGGCCACGTCGCTTCGCGCAACGCTGATCATTGCGTAATAACATGTGTCCTGCAACTTATGTCGCAATGGTTTGCAGTAGCATCCAATGAAAATGTTCCTTTAACGTCATGTGATCATCGAAAACGGGACAAGTTGCAAGAAACGTGTCCAAGTGTACTTTTGTTTCGCAACGTGAGACCTTTGTCGCAACAAAAATTGCCTAGTGTAACAGAGGCTTATATAACACACGTCATAGAAGACTCACGGAAGACGAAATTTTGAAATGTTATGCAGTGGCATTTGAAGGTAAAATAGGTATCTGTAGACTTCATGCTTCGATGTATTGTGGAAATGATCAAGTACAGTATCTGTTCTTCTCTTTTTATTAAAAATGGTTAAGATTCCTTGACACACCCAGTACAGTATTAGGCTTCTCGCCGTTCAGAGAGTTGGCGTCCGCATTTAAATTGTTTATTGTTTATGATAAACTTCAAAATGTCGCGTCCAATATAATTAATGAACATGCGTAGCTGCGAACGTGAATAAGCGCGAGAGCGGGAGTAGTTTTCCATTGTTTCATCCAGGGCACAATTAAGTAAAAAAAAGCAGCAGAAATTTACTGCGTACAAAAGCAGCAGAAACTTTTACCCCGTGCATTTGCGACCTCACGATTAACGTGCATCGGCGTCTCAGAAACAACACAATGTTGTAAGGCCAGAAACCTAAAACAAATTTCGATCCACAGCGCCGCGTTTACTTGATCTACGGAATCGGCACTGCATAGCGAGAAGAATAAATTGTACTACAAATTTCACAGCTAAAGGATAAAACACACACTGACGTAAGATATCTAAATGTTCATGCCCTGCCATTGATCTCATCGGCATAACAGAGTTAGTATATGTGATGTTAATTTTACGTTGAAGCTGCGACTCGGAGCGGAACAGCTCGTTTACAGCTCGGAGCAGCCATTTGGCAGCCAACTCGGTAGCTGCAAAACCGCTGCAAATTGATGTCAAGTGCTGCAAAGGGATGCAAAGCGTTTTAGCAGCCCGCTACACCTTAGCTTACGCTGTAGGAAGGCTTTCAAACCGCTGCATCTCAGCTGCATATCGGCTGTACAGCTATTTTGCAGCGCTTTTGAGGCGCTGTACAGCGCTGCTCGTTTCGTACGGGTAACCCCAAGTGTCACCACCAGCTTACGAAGTAATGTTCAATCAGGGAGCTCACATGCAAGCAGCCAAACTGTGCCTCAACATCGGTTTGAAGGTGACGAGTCTGGAGTCACACGTGAGAAGGTCGTCTTTGGGGTCTTTGCTGTCCTGGTAATGGTGGTGTGTGCTTTTGTAACGTACATTTTATGTAAGAAATGGATCCTGAGGTGCAGAAACTGTTCTGGAGGTAACAGTGATGTGGAGACAGGAAATGCCCCCCATGGAAGTGATGATACTGAATTAAGGGATGTAAACAACACAGGCAAACCTTTTCTTTACACACACCAAAAAAGTGGCAATCACTCAGGTCATTATCTCCTGCACATACATGTAGTATTGATGTAGTGGAACTAGTGGAACCCTGCTTTGTAGTTATGGCGTATTCCCTTAAAAAGAGGAAATATGAGGTATGGCCTAGCTTAGTAGGGCCATAATACTATGTTTGCAACTACATTATGGAATCCAAAAATGCTAATGGGACATCTTCAAAAATGTGTGCAAAATAGCTTCACTTAAAGGAGCTTGTACCTCATATAATGTTATGATCATTTTCTTTCTTGCGGCCTCTCAGGTGTCCCCCACCGCTCTAATGAATGTGAAACTGACTGCAGCTTTTCAGAATGTTGTGGATTTCAAATCAACATTTTACCAAGAGGGGTGAAAGGCTGTTTTGAAACCAATTGTGCTTTATTGACTTCATTGTCCCAACAATTAATTTGTCCAATTAATATTCTGAATACAGAAAATGAGAAACTGAAAGAAAATTAAATGGAAGGTCAGGCATGTAGAAATGTCAATTATGTCAATCAAAAGTTAACTGCAACATACACAAAGGCCCTACGCCAATCTGGTCTCTGCACTCTTTTTGAAAGGAGAGAGCTGAGGCAAAGACACTTAAACTTGTCAACAAGGTTACTGGAAACTCGCAGCATTAAGGCTGCCGAATTTCCTGCTAGCTAGAAACACTTGCAACCTGTTATTTGCTAAGGAATTTGATGGCGTTAAAATTGCTCTCCACTTTTGTAACACATCCAAACGTGATAATTGTTATCGTGAGTTTCAAGCTTATAGATCATAAACATTTCTAGCAAATTTTTATTCCTATGAAAAGCATCTTATTCTTCTTTTATATCTATTGGTAATTAATTTAAGCACATGAATTAAGCTTGTGGCTGTGGCTGTGCTTGGTCATGAATGAAGTATCCATGTGTATCAATCTCTCTAGTAGTGTTAGTGCATTATGAGCACTGTGCACCTACATTTCCTAAACTGTCTTTTCTTGACAGGTGTGGAAGGGACATGTTAAGTCACTGGTAACAATAGAGTGCATGTTTTTGCTCATGTGACCAGCAGCCATATTTGCATTACTAAAACAAAAAGAAGAATTTTCATAAAAATAGAGTTCAATTCTCAAAAGAATAATTTATTAAATCACTCCTCCAATATGGTCGCCGTGACGTCACATGAACAGTGACATTCTATATTATTAATTTTCGTTTTCTTCATACCAGGAAGTGGCACAAAGAAGGGGTGACAACAGCTTCCAGAGGTCATCAGGATGAAGGGAAGGTTGAAGATGAAGATGATGAAAAAGATCAAGAAGAACATGGTGATGATAATGATGGTGATGATGATGAAGAAAAAGAAGAAGAAGAAGAAGAAGAACCGAAGGGACTTAGCAAACCCTTGTTACGCAAGGTACGTTTTATGACTCTATTACTTTTGAGTTTGACCATGACAAACAACTCGTGGTTGCTTTTGCAGAACTATGCAACTCAAGATCGTTTTTAATGTAGCAAAAGCAAGGCCTTACATGCATGGGATCACATGACCAGAAAGGGAGGGAAATTACTTATCTCAACAGTAAGTGCATCAGCGTGACTACTTTCACCAACACCACCAAATGGAGATTTAGTGACAGGGTTGTCAAAAGGCTCCCAGTGGGGGCAATGTACTGTAGCCAGCTCTTAGACCAAGTAACGTTCCCTTGGCTGGCAAAACTAGCAACCCAGACAGGATCCCCAAAGTCCGGGTCATGCAAGAAGGTGTCTGCATTAAACAATCAGAATTTCTCAGGATTAGTTTGGGTCACCAACATGGCAGCTACAACATCAAGACATGTTAGTCTCTTTATTTATAATCTTCATTAACTAAAGTATTTCTTCCATTATTCAGCAGGAGCCAGTACAGAGCTCATCTGTTGATTGTCAACATCAAGATAGGAGAAATACAGGTATCGTAATAAATATTTTCGAAGTATTATTTCAATAAGAAAGGGTTTAGTCTAAGTAACAAGAAATCATCCCTTACTTTGTACCTGCCAAGAATTGATGCATTTCTTGACGTTTGAGCAATGCTAGGAAATTTAAACCGCACCGTCTTCTTCCACTGCTTTGAACGGATTTTGACAAAACACTGACCCCCTCCTGACCCCCTATAAAATTCATAGGAATAATAAAAATAGAACAAACTACAAACTAACAAAAGGAAACTTACCAGGGTTTTCGAATTTGCTCGGAAGATCATAATCACAACTACAAGTACGGTAAAATTTCACGCTACATGTAATTCTCGTCTCGACACGAGGCAAATGTTTTGGAATTGAATCGAAAAGCTCTCTCTCCTAACTTTTCGGAGCAAGTGGGACTTCGTCAGGGGAGAGGGGTGGGGAGAGAAAGAGAGAGACATGTGGCTCGCGGTCTGCTCCCGGGGGGTTACTCCCTTATATGGGCTATATAGGTATGTGCGGCCCCAAAGGGTAGGGTTTTTCAGCCGTTTTGGTCATAAATAGGGTATCGATTTTGGGCAATTTTCCGCCATTTTGGTCATAAATAGGGTATCCATTTTTGCACTCTAGTCTTGAATTCGTTTTTTATTTAGAAGCTACTTCTTTTTCTTTTTATTTTATTTTATCATGTAACCTACCTAATAAAAGCAGATAAACATTGCCTTTAACATTGGTCTGAACTAGGGAAATAATTATAAGGCAGGTCTGCACCAGGGTATTGATTTAAGGGTCAGGTCATAAATTGGGTATCAAATTTTTGGTCAGGTCATATTTTCAGGGTAGGGAAAATCGCAGATTTTGGTCATAAATAGGGTAAGGGTTTTGGGAAGCGGGCCGCACACCCCTACCCGAGGGTCTGCTGTACAATTGTCCTGTCGTCGTACTTCACACGGACGCCCCAGGTAAGACTTCTTTCATGATTGTGTTGAAAATCTTGAGAGACTCCGCAAAACGCAGCTGGAAATTTTAACAGTTTAATTTTACTCAAAACACAGAGGAAGGAAATGGTGTTGAAGTACATCACGGTACATGTATTCTGTAGTATCGTGCAACTGCAGCTTACTGACTCAATTTCTGGAATGTTCTAGAAGGTAAACATTCACGATCTTTTCCAAAAATAACAATTTTTTTTTCATCCAAAAAATATTAATATGGGAACAGTTTATAGAAAGTGCCAGAAACAAAACATACAGTCACTGAAAGCTCTGCAACTATTCGCTAGGAGTGTAACTTTCCAACATATGATGATACCGGTATTTGCGAAATCTTTCAGTTAATTAACATTTCACTATTAATGAGTCCCTAAGGGTCAGTGACATAAAAAGGGGGGAAAGCCGCAGGGGATATTCGCATGCCCAGGAGAGGGGCATGGGCAACTGAGGGTAATAATGATTACTCCTCCCCTCACCCTTTGCAAGGCTTGTGCAAGGAGGAACACAAATTCTCCTTTTAAATCAAGCATAATTATTATGTTAATCACTATCTTTTGGCAAAATTTGGGTAGCAGGGAAGGCAGAGCCTATGCCCCCTAGGGTAGCGGTGTCCCTAGGAGGACCCCCTAGAGTAGTGGTGTCTCTAGAGGCAACCCTACGTTAGAATGTAACATGGGGTGGACCAGAAGAGGGGTGCCCTTCTGGAAGGAGAATAGGTCAGATGGTGAGTTGTACCATCTTGGAGTAAGCAATCCGGACCTGTTGCCAAGGAGGGCTGTCCCACCTACTGTGGGGTAAAGTGCAGCCCAGGGTGCACTTCCCTGCCACCAATAAGTAAGTAAGAAATGTAAAAGGACACACCTAGTGTTGAGTTTTCTAAATTCAGCTAATTTTTTTTAAAGTTAACGGTGGTAACATGCGGAATAATATAATGTACTGTACATAATGAACGATGAGACAAAATACCCAAACTAAAAAAAAATAGATGAGAATAGTATAATAAAAGAATTTGCATGACAAAGCACAGCCATGGCAATTAAAGGAGACAAAGCTTCCAGTTGAGAGGGAGGGTGGGAAAAATGCGATCTTAAAGAGTGCAACTCAAGGTACTTGCTTGAAGAGCAAAGCTGAAATGTGGCTGACTAATGGCATGGGGGTTTACATAAGGTGAAACACGTGAGAATCGTGTGATGTTGTGGAAAATTACTGGAAGCTTTGGCAACCTCTTTAACATTGTAAAAGTGAAAGTACTTTGACCTAAAGCCTCAAGCCTTGATTGCAAGGGTGAGGAGAGTAGACTACACTAGGGACAAGTGAGGAAAAAAAAAAGTACTCCCTTAGGGCTCATTAACCGCAGTTAAGAGCTTAAACTTATAATTAACATGAAATCGTTTGCCCTCAACATCAATGAGGAGCTGCTGAGGTAAGAGCGGGAGTCCTGCTCCCAATTCTTCAAAGGCCAAATAACTTTGTCCGGTGGATAAGTCATGCCAAGAGAAAATAAAGGGGGAAGAGAGCACATCCCTCATACATACCCTTTTCCGTTGGTAATATGTCCCAAGTTATTTTTAGATCGACTCCCACGCTGTACATATCCCAAGGGTATTAGGCAACAGCCATTCGTATGGCGGGAATGTGATCCGCGTGGATAGCCCACGCTTGGAGAACACATTCCTGCCATACTATTGGCTGTTGCCTGATCCCCTTGGGATATGTACAGCGTTGGAGTCGATCTAAAAATAAATTGAAAGGGTATGTATGGGGGATGCGCTCTCTTTCCCGCTTTATTTTCTCTTGGTCATGCACTATCCATGAGTTTCACTCTCTTCAAAGATTTCAGTATTTGCCCTCGTGATTGTGAATATGCACACTCTAAGCACTTCTGTTTAAAAGGTATGGAAGAAAATCTTGGTCAACCATTCTACGTGAAGCCTGTGGTAGAAAATAGCATAGTTTTTTTTTTATCACATAAGCCCATACGCGTACCAGTAAATCTCCAAAGAAATGCTTGTAAGTTTAGTCGCATATATCATTATTAGTTTATTTATATATTTTACTGTGTTACATCATTTTTTAATATTTCCTATGAATTTTATAGGGGGTCAGTGGGTGGTCTGCAGACCGAGGGTCAGTGTTTTGTCGAAACCCGTAATACAAATGTTTTGTAGAATTCTCATGATGAAAAGACTTAAGCACAAATTGGGTCAGTCGGGTGTCATTATCCGGGCACAGCGTAGTTCGTAGTTTCGTGATCTTTGAGCTGCATCTAAGTCTGGCTCAAAAATTGAACTAAAATAGTTGGTATGGGGAGATATATTTTATAGGGGGCGAACTAGAGCATTGAGGGCTAGAACTCGCAAGACCGCGAACTACTGGCTTCCAGTGATGCTAACTATGATATCGCTTAGCGCCACCTTTCATTCTGCATGAAAAGATGACAATCGTGTTGCTCCATTTTTTTTTTTCAGCCTCAAAGCGTTTAGAAAGTCTTGTAAATCATGATCTTAACCTCCTGGAGAAGATCTGCAAGCGTTTGGATACAGCTGTTCCGGGATGTCATAATTACGAAATCATAGCTCAACATTTCCGCTTCGACCATTGGACGATAAAATCTGACTTTGAAGAGCATAAAGAAGGTCCATCCAAAGCTATGATTCTAAGTATTATTTCTCGTCATCCGAAAGTTACAGTAGAGAAATTTGCTTCGGTTGTGGAAGAAAAAGCACGCCGCTGTGAAGTTGCTGAGTTGCTGAGGGAGTACGATTTGCGAGAAGATGAATACGACTTGTTTGAAAATCAATCGTAAGAACGTAATTGATTCCATGAAAATTGTAGAAAATTGGCTAGTAGTATCATTTTTATCATTTTTTAGCATTTAACCGATTTCATATCAATGGAATTCACTACCGTGTATGAAATGATTTCCCGTTCGTAGAGCATGTTTTACATTTGTGGTTGGTTCATCGTGCTTTTGGACCAATTGCGATCGGATAGAGCAATCACCTTGGGGTTCTTGTAGGCGGATATGTACGTCCAGGTGCTATTTAGAAGCTAACCCTAACCCCCTGGGGGGGGGGGGGGATGTCGTCCCAAAAATCATAGCTCAGTTTTATCTTCCAGTTCAGCTCCTCATACGTCAAGAAACAATGGAAACAGGTGTGGATAATCGACCTTCTATTGAAAGACAATATTTTTAGTAATTTTAGCTTCGCCATTTTTGTTATTCTTTTTTTATATATATTTTGTAGGTCATCAAAGTTGCCACAGCTTTGTAAGCGTTATTTTTACAGCGGTTAGTTTTTTTACAAGAACTTGAAATATTTCGCCATAACTTGAGCATATTTAGCTACTGAGATACTTTGTTTTAAAAATTCTTAGTTCTCAGGTAAAAGACCTAATCGGCAAACTCAATGAACCCAGATCAAACCCTTTGGGAATAAAACGCTTTGTTCCAGGTATTTCCATATAATTTGAATATGGATGCTACATCATCATGCAAATACAATACACAAAAAATGTTAGGCCGGCAGATTCGAATTTGGTACAACATTGAGTTAGCCAATTAAGTCTATATATGAGATCAAAATGTTACGCTTAAGTCGATTTTTGTTGGCAATATTAGTTGACTGACATCCTTTTTCGATTAGGTTATTCAGGAGACCTGGCTCCTGGGTGATTGTACTATTGATACGATTAAGGACAAATTTGTAGGAAAGCTATATTACAAAAAATAGTTTTCGGTCAGAATTTTTTAGTAGGTATTCCATTTATTTTCATGATTCAGAAACCATTGTAGCATACTTTAATTGGCAGTTCCCAAATATCTTAGGACTGGAATGTCAACTTCAGTATTTTCCTTCTAGTGAGATAGAGAGTAAAATTAAAAACAAATTGACCCAAAATGACAGGGTGCTTTTTGGTTGTCATCAGACTTCTCTCTTGAGTGTAGATTCTGTCAACCCTTCCCAGTCCCCTCTCAAACCCGCTTTAGACCATCACAAAAATCGGGCACGGTAATAGCTCCGAAAGCTCGGTACCGTACCTACACAGCACGGTAAACTTAACGCAGAGAGCAGAACAGTGATCATGAACAGAAGGCATATTATTAGGCACCCGTGCCAAAAATTACAGAGGTGTGTTCGGCACCGGCTCCGAATATTGTTACCGTGCCGCTATTTTGGAGTGCCGCGCCAATTTTGTGCGTTTAAAATCTTCATTTCTGTTTCATCAGGTGAAGACCTCGGCCTGGTCTTCAGTTACGGTTTTGCCAAATGGCAGGTGGACATGCTTCCCGGTCGAAACTAGCCGAACGTTATAAAATCAGTATTTGATGGTAATAACTGTACATGTATGCAACAATAACTAAAATATAACCATTTTAGAAATCGGCGCTTAGACCTAATTACTGTAGATATGCACTACCATTTTGCAGAACGCCGAACGGTTAGCTTTCAATGATATGATGGTAGTGGCACGTCTAAATTAAGGTCCAAGCGTCCTTTCGTAAAATGGTTATCTTTTAGTTATTGTTGCACATATGTACAGATGTTACCGTCAAATACCGATTTTATAATGTTCGGCGTTTGGTATTAGACGTTCGGCGTTCTGCAGAATAGAGCGTTTCCACTTGACGTCACGGCGGCCACGTCAGTGTTCTAAAACAAAAAAATGGTGGCCATGATGATGTACCAAA
>OX421450.1:5341689-5351689 GCA_949126865.1 Montipora capitata
CCCGAGGTCGCATGTGGGGTGCGTTTTGGGTGATCTCAATCTGGCTCTGAGGGTTTTTTCTGGGTACTTCGGTTTTCCTCCCTCCTCAAAAATCGATTCCCACTCAATTACATCTGGCTGGGTCTGCTGTGCCCAGAGATCACACATGGATCATATGGCTGCAGCCGTGGGCGCCTTCACATGCATTCGATCTGATTCCGTTGAGCCGGTTGATCCTGAAAAGCCCTTGTAGGGAGCGGTCAACAAAAGCACATTTGCATTTACATTATTACCGGTATTATCGGGTTTGGTCATGCATAATTTGTGATTTAGTGGTAGTTGCTTGTAATAAAGAATAATTTAATGATTCATAGTTTCAAATAGTGCCAGTTGTATTGATGAACATTCATTTGAAGAACTTCAATAGCTACAAATTGAAAAAGAGGACAGTTCCTCTATTTCCAGCCTTAACTAACTTTTCACGCTTAAACTGTCAGTCCTTTACTGATCACTGTTTAACTTGGAACACCTCTGCTTCTCCTCCACAGTAAGTATATAAAGCAGTAATATTATTTGTGATTTGCCAGGTATTTTGATACAAGTGGCAACTGTCTGCCGTGCTCAAAATGCTGTGGTGATGGTGAAGATAAGATGGTAAATGAATGTAAATCTAAGGTGAGAGCAGCACCAGATATGGTGTGCTCTTTCAACCACAGTGCTAACCGATGTGATGTAACCACAACAGCATCTGTACTCACCAGAAACACGACAGTTGCAACATTCACCAGCAATGCAACTTTAATCCCAAGGGTCACCACCAGCTTACCAAGTAATTTTCAATCAGGGAGCCCACATGCAAGCAGCTCATCTGCACCTCAACCGTTTGAAAAAAATGGTGACGAGTCTGGAGCAACACATGAGAAGGTCGTCTTTGGGGTCATTTACTTTGCTGCCCTGGTATTAGTGGCATTTGGTACTTTTGGAATGTGCATTTTCTGTAAGAGATGGATCCCGAGGTGCAGAAACTGTTCTGGAGGTACCAGTGATGCGGAGGCAGGAAACGTGACCCATCCAAATGAGGGTACTGAATTAAGGGATGTAAACCAGTACACAGGTAATAATGGTGGGGATGTATTTGCATGTAAAAAAAAAAATCAACCTTTTCTTTGCAAAATAATTAAGGGAAATTACTGACTTTAAAATAGTGGCAACACTCGAGGTCATATACCTAATTGGCTAACTCAGTGTTGTACCCAATTCAAATCTCCCGGGATTAAGATTCTTTGTGTATTGTATTTGCATGATAATGTAGCATTCATATTTAAATGATATGGAAATACCTGGAACAAAACGTTTTATTCCCGAAGGGTTTGAATTGGGTACAACATTGAGTTAGCCGATTAGGTCTACTATCACTACGTACACGTACTTTGACAAAAAGTAGTGCAACTTTGCAATATAGTTTATAATGGCCTATTCCCTTAAAAAGTTTAAACATGAGCCATGGCTTAGTTTACATGTAGTAGGGCCAAAATACTTAAGGTTAAATCTTTTTGACAAGCCATTAACAGAGAATGAGTCCAGAAGAAGCCAACTTCAATAGAGGTAAAAACTTCTTGGGCCATCTTCATAAATGTGTGCAAAAGACTAACTTCAGTGGAGCATGTACGTGATATTTTATGATCATTCTCTATCTTGGGGCGTCTCAATACACCCCACGTTTTCTATTATGGATAGTTCTTTTCATAACTGCATTTTTTATCTAAGTTGATCAATAAATAATTGATACCATTGTTACCAATATTATTATTGTTTTCTTTGCACCAGAAAGTGCCACTGAAGAAGGGATGACAACAGCTCCTACAGCTCATCAGGATGAAGACGAAGAAGAAGAAGAAGGAGAAGAAGAAGAAGAACCGAAGGGACTTAGCAAACCCTTGTTAGAAAAGGTACGTGCTTTAGCATGACTGCATGCTTACATCTACATCTCGAAATGGAGGTTTAGTGACAGGGATCTCAAAACGCTGCCAGTGGCCGAGCCAGCCCTTAGACTGGAAGTAACACTCCCGTGGCTGGCAATCTTAATTACAATCCAGCCGGAAGTGTCTGCATGAAACGATTAGAGTTTAAACAGGATTAATAGTTTGGTTCACCAACATGGCAACTTACACATCAAGTGCAGACATTTTAGTGTCCTCATTACAATCGTAGTTAATTTAAAATTTTCTTCCATTATTCTGCAGGAGCCAGTACAAACCACATGTGTTAATTGTCAAAAACAAGATAGGAGGAGAACTAAAGGTATCATATGCATGATAAATCTTTTTAAAGTATAATTTAGATAAGGCCGCAAGAGTTAAAAGTCTGATCTTAAAGTAAAAAGAACTCATCCTTTACTTTGTACTCGTCAATTCAATGGTGCATTTCTGGACGTTTTTGAATTCCTGACAATTATGTTTAAAAAATAAATTTATCATTGCAGTTATAGATGTAAACCAGAACGAACATGGACATAATTGTCTTCAGTCAATCACAACGGCTTAGTTGCGGGACTCCATGTTCTGAGTTCAAACCTTGGCCTATTTAAGATTAAGGGTCCGAAAAAACTGAGGGAAAATTGTTGCTTTGACATTAGGACATGCACGTCACGTTTAATCGTACATATATTTCCAGTCATCACTATAGACCCTATGCAAAAATGGCTGCCTTTAAATTATTCTTTTGTTCATATTCAAAATAGCCCAACTAACCTCGTTTTTGAGACAAAAATTTAAAAAAAATTGTTATCCCGAACGAGGTTAGTTGGGCTATTTTGAATATGAACAAAAGAATAATTTAAAGGCAGCCATTTTTGCATAGGGTCTATACAGAGATAAAAATTAATGTAGATGTCGGCTCGCAACTTTTGGTCATAAACGCCGTCAGTGATGATATTGAGCCACACATTGTTCAGAAAATACCCGCAAATGTTCGGGTTACATTGCTAGCTGGACACTGGATATTGTGGTAACGGCATTACTACTCCAAGGGTGGGGTAGGGGTGAGGGGTGGGGGGTGGGGGTAGGGGGTGGTGATAGGGGGTGAGGGGTAGTCATGCCGTGTGGTAATGTTGGAGATAATAAACTAGAAAAGTCTCGAGAGACAGCGCAGCCGTATGCTTTTCTTTATGGAGCAAACTTTAAAATTCGATCAAGACAGGCATCCCTTTTATTTACTTTATTCTATTTGTACCCGATCATTCCGCCGTTCTCTGCGCGCTACTTTAAAAGAACTTAATGTATCAAAATCTATTCCGGTGGTGAAGAATTATCAATTTCAAAACACTTAAAACACAAATTGAGTCAGGTGGCTGCAAAATGTCAGTTCGAGCTTGTCATGCCTTTAGTGTATAGTGGGTTCCCTGTGTAACATCTGTATTCTGGAGCATACAAAATGGTGGATAGGGGACATTTTGAACACTCGTTCAATAAATCTTGCGGCAAAAAACAAAGGAATGTAAGACTCATGGCGCTAGAAAATGTTCGAGAAAATTCCTTTAACCAATTCTTTAAAGTAAAAAATTAATATTCAAGCGCTTCATTGTGAACTGGTTCATCAAAGGATACTGTAGAAAAATTAATGTGGATCATACTTCGAATTTTATGAGTATGTCTTAGATTGAGATTTCATTAAAAAAAGGGAAATCTCATAGTTTATAAACAGCAATTGCTTTAAACTTAATGGGATGGAAAAAAAAAATGTGCATGTGGATTTGCTAAAACTACTTATATGGCACAAACTTAACCTTGCGATTTTCATTCAGCTTCGTCCGAAGGGAAGGAAGGAAGGAAGCAAGGAACCTTTGTTTATCACTGGAGCACTAATTGGGGACACTGCAAACTGAAAATAACAATCAACGCAAATCAAGTCAAATTAAAAAAATAACGAAAAATCACATTCAGGAAATCGTAGCCAGCAGTCCACCCTAAAATCCCCGAATCCGCTGTCTTTGAACGGCGATATTTTGGCTTTTTACTTTTCGTTTTATGCTCATTATGCAATATTTTTTAACAGCTTTTTCTTACTACACAAAACTTGCCTTTTGTGTAGGATTATGAGGCGAATGCCAAGCTTTCGGATCAGTGGTTACGACTATCTTTTTTTGCGGAAGTTTCGAGATTTGCGCAAACCTTTTGTAC
Source organism: Montipora capitata (assembly GCA_949126865.1). Taxonomy (NCBI): domain Eukaryota; kingdom Metazoa; phylum Cnidaria; class Anthozoa; order Scleractinia; family Acroporidae; genus Montipora; species Montipora capitata. The sequence continues at coordinate 5,345,847 of OX421450.1, forward strand.
GTTTTTGTTACGCGTCTTTACAACATCTGGAAAGCTGAAAAGGCGAGACCAGTTAAATGCTCACTGTAAAACAAACTTTTCAAGCGATAAATCACCCTTACACTAAATATCCGCGTACGATAACGCGGACTCAAAATGTTCCCGATTTCTAGCAATGGAAAACATGTGGTTCCTTTCTTCTTTCCTTTGTTCAGTCTAGAGTACAGATATCACAATACTGTGTAAGAAGGTGACGATCATGCACATCCATTTTTTTCAGACTCGAAGCCTTTGAAAAGTCTGCTCGATGATAGCGATGTCCTGGATGGAATCTGCGAGTCTTTAGATGCACACGTTCCTGGCCGCGGTAATTACAGAGTGGTTGCTGAACATAACGGTTTCACCCATTTTGGGATAAAATCCGTTTTGGAGAAATGTGATGGGGGTCCATCTAGAGCTTTGATTGAGAATATTGTTGCTGGGGATCCAGATCTTACAGTAGAAGAGTTTGCAACGGTGGTAGAAGAAAAAGCAAAGCGGAAAGATGTTTCCAAGTTGCTGAGGGCTTACGATTTTCCAGAAGTTGCGAAAGAAATTGTTTGAAAAGTTGATACACTTCTCTTTTTTTGTTTTACATGAGTTTGAAGTAACGTACGTAAATGATTGACTTTTGTAAACATAGACATTTGTGATAGTACATTTTCCCATCTAGTGCAAGCCATTTTCATATTAATGGCATGTAGTATTGTCAAATAAAAGCAATTCAATTATTGTAGCTCATAGTATGGTTAACTACAATTTTATTAATTTGTGATTAATGGGTGTTACTTAGAAATGGGCTTTTAGCATCATAAGGGTATTTTGTTGGTTATTCATAGGTAACACTTGCGATTAATATGGTATTGTGAGTTTCGTCATTCAGTCTGATCCAGATACGGCTCGGCAAGGAAAATTACACTCCCGCTATCTCTGAATCGCGGTAGTTCACCCCTACTTTTATTTTCAATTTCTTTCCAAAAACGATTTTTCCAATTGAGTATACTTGCTCCTCGACTGATACCGAAAAACAATCGCAGTCATGTCTTCATATGTTAGGAGCATGTTTTACGAGAAGTCACATCAAATTCTGACTGGTTCATCGTACTTTTTGGACTAGTTGCGATTTAGACTGCAAAACAGTCGGTTTTCGAATTGTCGCAGCACGCGAGCCTTACACGCCCGTAGCATCTCTCCCCAGACTCACTCTTCGTTTTCATCTTCACTCCAGACCTTTCGCTTGACAAGACGCATTCGTCCAACGCAAAACTACGGCTGTTTTGCAGTCTAGTTTTGATAGCATGGTCAGAGCAAATCACCTTGGTGTTCTTTGTGTGGGAATGTGTACATTCAGGAGCTTTTTGGAAGCGTCTATATCACGGTTATGGTACGTTTTTTTGGCCTCCCCTGCAAAACAAAACCATTTCATTATGCATGTTTTTAACAGGGGAGGGGTGGGGCGGTCCAAAAAAAAAAAGCTTTTAGCTTCTATTTCAGCTCGTCGTACTCCTGAAAACAATGCAACAGGTATCAGATATGGCTAATCGAGATTCTACTCAAAGACAATATTTTTAGTAATTTTAGCTATTTCATTTTTATTCTTTTTTGATATATTTTGTAGATCATCAAAGTTGTCACAGTTTGTGAGCGTTATTTTTACAGCAGTTAATTTATAGAAAAATTTGAAATATGTTGTTTTAACTTGAACATTTTAAAGTGCTTTTATATATTGTTTTGAAAATTTTTTTCTTCTCAGGTAATGATATTAAAATGTTTACGCTTAAGTCGAATTTAACTTAAATTCTTTTTTGATTAGGTGATTCAGGAGCCATACCATATGGGCTCCTGGGTGACTGTATTGTTATTATTAGAGACCCTTTCATCGGAGGACGACTACCACTACGAGTTTTCCGTACTGAGCATGCGCATAAGATTTGTTGGTCGACATTTTTTAAGTGCGCGTGCTCAGAACGGAAAACTCGTAGTCCTATTCGTTCTCCGATCTAAAGGTTCCTATTGATTCAATTAAGGACAAATTTGTATCTTACAAAGCATGAATAGTTTTGGGTCGGAATCTTTTGGTAGTAATGCCATGTATTTTATTTCACATACCATTGAAGCGTACTTTGTCATTTTATGGTTGGCAGTTCCCAAAATATATATCTTAGGACAGGTGTGTCAACTTTGTTAATTTTTAATTAGTACTTTCCTTGTAGTGAGATAGAGTGTGAAATAAATAACAAATTCAAAACTCAAAACGACAGGGTATTTTTTGTTGTCGTCAAACAGACTTCCTTCTTCAGTGTGCATCTTCAGTGTTGATTCTGTCAACGCTTCTCTGTCCCCTCTAGTACGTCTAGTACGTCTACCGTACACATTTGTAACCACGAGAACATATAAAAACTACGATCGCAATGGCTTTATTGACGATTTGGCAAATGTTCCCTTCCATATAGCTAATATTTTTGATGATCCTGACGATCAAGTAAACGCCTTTAACTGCCTTTTTCTTCAGGTCTTGGACGAGCACGCCCCAATCAAACGAATCAGGATAAATTCAAGGCCCAATCCATTCATTACACCAGAGATCAAAGGACTAATGAACACGCGTGATATGTGGCATAAAAAGGCGATGAAAACCAACGACAAATTACACTGGAATGCTTATCGCTTTTTTCGTCAGGAAGTCAAACGGGAAATCAAGCTTGCTGAAAAAGAACATGTTCGTTCTGAAATTTTAAAATCGAATGGAAACTCCAACTCGATCTGGAAAATTCTTAACCGTTGTCTTCCAAAGAAAAACGCTCCATTAGCCGCTGTTGAAAATCCACTCCTTCTGGCGAATAAATTCAATGAATTTTATGCTAATGTGGGAAAAGTGACAGCTTTGAAAGCCACGAATCTTGCTAAAGAACACAATCTCAACATTCGAGGCACTGAGGGAATTCATCCGTGTGAATCCATTCGCAGCTCTGGTCAAAATAATACTACCTTGTTTACGTTTCGTTCCATCACTACGGGCGATGTGCAGAGGATTATTAGGAGTTTACCGTCTAACAAAGCTCCCGGTTGCGATAAAGTAAACGCAAAAATTCTAAAAGATAGTTCACCAGTTATTGCTCCTATCCTAACTAGTCTTATAAATGACTCCTTTTCTTTGGGCAGTTTTCCACCTCAATGGAAGAAAGCAGAAATTGTTCCAATTCTTAAATCAGGGGACAGTGAGGAGCCCGGCAACACAAGACCAATTTCACTACTACCTATTTTATCTAAAGTATGTGAAAGAGCAGCTCACTCACAGCTTGTCAATTTCCTCGACTCAAGCAATACATCAAATGCAAAGCGGAAACAGAAAATTTCACTCAACCGAAACCTCATTACTCTATTTCACAGACGAACTGCTAAATAACATGGATCACAGAAAGATGTCTGTCATTGTTCTCTTGGATATGTCTAAAGCTTTTGATAGTATTCGACATGACTTGATGTTGCGCAAACTTCGCAACGTTGGTTTATCGGAATTAGCGTGTGCCTGGTTTGAGAGCTATTTGTCACAACGTCAACAAGTCGTTAAGATTCAGGATACCTTGTCCAGCCCTCTACCCTTAACAGTCGGAGTACCGCAAGGATCCATCTTGGGCCCAGTACTGTTTGCATTATATGTAAATGATCTCCTTCGAGTCCCAAAACACTGCAAGCCTATGGGCTATGTGGATGACACAAAAATCTTCCTCGGGTTCCCGTCAAACAAACTTCAAGACGTTATCTCTGCTGTAAACGAAGATCTCAAAGAAATAGTGAGTTGGTGTTGTAGAAACTCACTGCTCATCAACCCTGATAAAACAAAACTGCTTTATGTGGGCGTTCCCCAACTAATGAGGACCTTACCTGCCACCCTTCCAAGTGCCACAATATTGGGAACTGAAATCAAGCCTGTGACAGTAACTAAGGACCTGGGAGTGCACATTGATTGCTATCTTAACTTTAATGAGCATATCACTAAAACTGCATCTGACTGTATGTTTAAACTAACGAGAGTCAATAGGATAAAGCATTTATTGGATCGAAGCACTCTAATATATCTCATAAAAGCTTTCGTCTTTTGCAAACTTTTTTATTGTTCGACAGTCTGGAGCAACACAAGCAATGAGAATATTAAAAAACTTCAGTTAGTCCAGAATTACGCTTGCAGGATCGTAACTGGCTTGAAAAAGTACGATCACATTACAGAAGCCCTGAAGTCCCTTAAATGGCTTAACGTAAAGAAAAAACTACTCTTTAATGACTTAGTCATGGTTTATAAATGCATCAACAACTTGACTCCTAACTATCTCTGTGAACGATTTAAACAAAGCTCAGAAATTCACCAAAGAGATACCAGGCAAAAGAGCGAGCTTACGTTACCCAAGTGTAGGATCGCGGCCGGGCAAAGGGCTTTTGCCTTCCGTGGGGCTAAAAGTTTTAACTTTTTACCTAAATTTATCAGAGACACGGAAAGCCTAAGTGGTTTTAAAAGGAGAACTTTTAAGAATATTTTCAATTCGTAACCGTGCGAATTTAATATTGAAATATAAGCTGTTTTTATATATATATATATAATCTATATTTTTATTTGTAAATAGTTATTATCTTATCTTATCTTATCTTAATATTATCTTGTTTTTGTAATTTAATATTTCATATTCATGTATGGCGGAAGAGCCCCCAGGGGGGAGCTATGCAATAAAGTATGTATGTATGTATGTATGTATGTATGTATGTATGTATGTATTTGCGAACTTCAGGTAGAACAGAGACATTCACGTTAACAAGACCGCTAGTCAATTTGAAAAAATAGGTGAGATCTAAAAGTTCATGCCAGTAACAAATAGGTATTAGGTTTAGAGTTTCTAAACGAGACGTATAACTTATATTAGAAGAATAAGGCAGTTTTAAGATAAACTTAGTTGCGCGTCTTTGGATAAGCTCAAGGTTAACAATGAGCTCGATGGACTGCGGGGCCCAAATTTGGGTAGCGTATCCCAAATGTGGCCTAACTAGGGCTAGGTATAGCGTACGTGTTACTTCGGTTCAAAATATGAACCTTGTGTTCCTCTTTACGTAGCCAAGTAGTTTATTATCACGTGAAGATTGTTCGTTTACTTGTTTGGACCATGTCAGATCCTTACTAATCCATACGCCCAGATCTTTTTCTGCAGGATATAATTCAAGTGCGGTGTTGCTGAGTTTGTAAGAAGATAAGATCGGTTTTTTTTTTCTTGTTATGCGCTTGGCCTTACATTGAACTTCGTTAAAAAGGAGACCGGATGAATAAGACCAAGTTGCAAGATTCCCAAGGTCTTTCTGGAGAGAGAAGGCATCATCCAAAGTCTTTATCTCTCTAAATATTTTTGTGTCGTCAGCGAATATGAAAACGAACATCAGCGAACGTCAAAACACCTTCATTCGTCTATTTAAAACTAGGGCATTTATCTCTCTATTTATAAAGCCATACACCCTGATTCCAAAATGGCCACCATTTTAGTATTCTTCTAGCCCTTGTTGCCTCCTTCTTCAACTGAAAATTCAAAAGAATATTTAACCTTGAACGAGGCATTAAGCAAACAAAAGAAAACTAAAATGCAATTAACATAAAGAGATGATGAAAACATCCTGAACATCTGAAAGACATCATTTGTTGCTTCATTACTGAAATTTGAGACGGCTACATGTAATTTGGATGAATTAGAGCACAGGTAGCCCAAGCTCGGTGTATGTGTACATGCTATGCAAGAGTAGAAATATAAGGATTTGTATGAGGAAAACGGTTTTTCTTTAAATTCAAAAAA
>OX421450.1:5356689-5376689 GCA_949126865.1 Montipora capitata
TTTTGTTAGAGTTCTTCTATAGTTTTTAACAGTTATTTTGATATTTTAGTTAATTCTATGACCATTCGATCAGTGCTGAAATTGCCTAAAATTGCCTGACCTAGCCTCTTACAGATATGCAAAATTATTTTCGTCAAAGGTCCACCTACAGTGCATTTTTAAAATTCCGTTCTTTTGGTAGCCTGGTCGTTTGTTTGTCACGTACACTTTTGTTTGTTCCACGTTTGCCCTAGTAAAATTACCGATTCGGATCATTCCGGTCAAACGTTGGAAATCAGTCTGGACCAGCTCCTGTGTAGTGTGTATTAATATGTTTATCATTTAAGAAATAAAAAACACGCTGTTGAATTAAATGTAAGCAGGAGGGAATTTTTTTTTAACACAAGAGAATGCCAAGAATGCTTACTAGCCGTAATTACTTCTTAAATGTTCTTAAAAATTTCCCAAATGTCCTGGCTCATCTGTTCGAAGGAAATGGTGGCGAGTCGTGAGCAACACATGAGAAGGTCGTCTTTAGGGGCATTTATTTTGCTGCCCTGGTATTAGTGGCATTTGGTACTTTTGTTCTGTGCAAGAGATGGATCCCGAGGTGCCGAAACTGTTCTGGAGGTACCAGTGATGTGGAGAGAGGGAACGTGCCCCATGAATCGAAAATGAGGGTGCTGAATTAAGGGATGTAAACCACACAGGCAATAATGGTGAGGATGTATTTACATGTAAAAAACAAATCAACCTTTTTTTTTTCAAAAGAATTTAGGGAAATTACATACTTTAAAAAAGTGGCAACACTCGAGCTCATTATCACCACATACACATACTTTGACAAAAAGTAGTGCAACTCTGCAATGTAGTTTATAATGGCCTAGTCCCTGTAAAAGAGGAAACGTGAGGCAATATGGCTTAGTTTACATGTAGGAGGGCCATAATACTTAAGGTTAAATCTTTTTGACAAGTCATTAAAAGAGAATGAGTCCAGAAGAAGCCAACTTCAATGGAGGTCAAAAATTCTTGGGCCATCTTCATAAATGTGCAGATATCAGACAAATAAATGTGTGCAAAAGACTAACTTTAGTGGAGCATTTATGTCACATTTTATGATCATTCTCTATCTTGGGGCCTCTCAACACACCCCACATTTTCTATTATGGATAGTTCGTTTCATAACTGCATTTTTAATCTAAATTTATAAATAATTGATACCATTGTTACCAAATTGAATATTATTATTGTTTTCTTTGCACCAGAAAGTGCCACTGAAGAAGGGGTAACAACAGCTCCTACAGCTCATCAGGATGAAGACGAAGAAGAAGAAGAAGAAGAAGCAGGACCGAAGGGACTTAGCGAACCCTTGTTAGTAAAGGTACGTGCTTTAGCATGACTGCTTACATCTACATCTCGAAATGGAGGTTTAGTGACAGGGATGTCAAAAGGCTGCCATTAGCTGAGCCGGCCCTTAGACTGGAAGTAACGCTCCCATGGCTGGCAATCTTAATTACAACCCAGCCATATCAGCCTCAATTAACCCGGAAGTGTCTGCATGAAACGATTAGAGTTTAAACAGGATTAATAGTTCGGTTCACCAACATGGCAGCTTCAACATCAAGTGCAGACATTTTAGTCTCCTCATTACAATCGTAGTTAATTTAAAATTTCCTTCCATTATTCTGCAGGAGCCAGTACAAACCACATGTGTTAATTGTCAAAAACAAGATAGAAGGAGAACTAAAGGTATCATATGCATGATAAATCTTTTTAAAGTATAATTTAGATAAGGCCACAAGAGTTAAAAGTCTGATCTTAAAGTAAAAAGAACTCATCCTTTACTTTGTACTTGTCAATTCAATGGTGCATTTCTGGACGTTTTTGAATCCCTGACAATTATGTTTAAAAAAAATTTTATCATTGCAGTTATAGATGTAAACCAGAACAAACTTGGACATGATTGTCTTCAGTCATTCACAACGGCTTAGTTGCGGGACTCCATGTTCTGAGTTCAAACCTTGGCCTATTTAAGATTAAGGGTCCGAAAAAACTGAGGGAAAATTGTTGCTTTGACATTAGGACATGCACGTCACGTTTAAACGTACATATATTTCCAGTCATCACTATAGACCCTATGCAAAAATGGCTGCCTTTAAATTATTCTTTTGTTCATATTCAAAATAGCCCAACTAACCTCGTTTTTGAGACAAAAATTCTAAAGAATTTGTTATCCCGAACGAGGTTAGTTGGGCTATTTTGAATATGAACAAAAGAATAATTTAAAGGCAGCCATTTTTTGCAAAGGGTCTATACAGAGATAAAAATTAATCTAGATGTCAGCTCGCAACTTTTGGTCATAAACGCCGTCAGTGATGATATTGAGCCACACATTGTTCCGAAAATACCCGCAAATGTTCGGGTTACATTCCTAGCTGGACACTCGATATTGTGGTAACGGCATTACTATTCCAAGGGTGGGGTAGGGGGTGAGGGGTGGGGGGGGGGGGGGGGGGGGGCTAGGGGGTGGTGATAGGGGGTGAGGGGTAGTCTTGTCGTGTGGTAATGTTGGAGATAATAAACTAGAAAAGTCTCGAGAGACAGCGCAGCCGTATGCTTTTCTTTATGGAGCACATTTTAAAATTCTATCAAGACAGGCATCCCTTTAATTTATTGACTTTATTCTATTTGTACCCGATCATTCCGCCGTTCTCTGCTCGCTGCTTTAAAAGAACTTAATGTATCAAAATCTATTCCGGTGGTGAAGAATTATCAATTTCAAAACACTTAAAACACAAATTGAGTCAGGTGGCTGCAAAATAGTGTATAGTGGGTTGCCTGTGTAACATCTGTATTCTGGAGCATACAAAATGGCGGATTGGGGACATTTTGAACACTCGTTCAATAAATCCTGCGGCAAAAAAACAACAAAGGAATGCAAGACTCATGGCGCTAGAAAATGTTCGAGAAAATTCCTTTAACCAATTCTTTAAAGTAAAAATATTCAAGTGCTTCATTGTGAACTGGTTCATCAAAGGATACTGTAGAAAAATTAATGTGGATCATACTTCGAATTTCATGAGTATGTCTTAGATTGAGATTTCATTAAAAAAAGGGAAATCTCATAGTTTATAATCAGCAATTGCTTTAAACTTAATGGGATGGAAAAAAAAATGTGCATGTGGATTTGCTAAAACTAATTATATGGCACAAACTTAACCTTGCGATTTTCATTCAGCTTCGTCCGGAGGGAATGAAGGAAGGAAAGGAAGGAAGCAAGGAACCTTTGTTTATCACTGGAGCACTAATTGGGGACACTACAAACTGAAAATAACAATCAACGCAAATGAAGTCAAATTAAAAAAATAACGAAAAATCACATTCAGGAAATCGTAGCCAGCAGTCCACCCTAAAATCCCCGAATCCGCTGTCTTTGAACGGCGATATTTTGACTTTTTACTTTTCGTTTTATGCTCATTATCCAATATTTTTTAACAGCGGTTTTCTTACTACACAAAACTTGCCTTTTGTGTCGGATTATGAGGCCAATGCATGCCAAGCTTTCGGATCAGTGGTTACATAGTTAGTAGAGGCTACACGCACGATTTATCAAGAAATACTTACATATTTCAATTTCTTCATCCTTGAAATGCTTTTCGCAAGTATAGACTTTGTCTTCATTGATTTGTAGTCGAAAATCTTTGTCTACTTCCCTCGTTTTCTTGAGTTCTCCACGCCATCTCTTGTGTTTATCATCCTTCGCCGAGGGCAACTTAAAAATCCCGATTCCTTTAGTTCTACGACAGGAACCACATCCAATTACGGCGCAGTTAACGCCAGGCATGCCGAAGATTATATTTATCACTAAAACGTACTCAAAAAAACATCACTTTCTCTATAAACTTTGAAAAACCACGATCATTCGAACAAGCTCACATACTAGCCGCCATCTTGAAATCTATGGGCGCGTTCGATTGACCCTATTCCGGAATAAGAATACGTGGAGTGATGATTTAAAACACTATGTATGGCGTTTTGCAGCCACAAGAATAATAAAGCTGTGTTTAAAATAGCATTTTAGCAAATGTTTGACAATATTGATGTGAATCCCCGCAAAAACGAAGGATTTCTAACTTCTATTCCATGTATTCCTATTCCGGAATAGGGTCAATCGAACACGCCCTATGTGTGCATCATCAAAATCACGTGACATACCAAAAACCTTAACAAAGAGTTCACCCTTTGAAGTTTGCCGGCCTTCATAACCATTCCCCTCTACTAACTATGGTGGTTACGACTATCTTTTTTTGCGGAAGTTTCGAGATTTGCGCGAACCTTTTGTACGGTTTTGTTACGCGTCTTTAAAAACATCTGGAAAGCTGAAAAGGCGAGAGCAGTTAAATGCTCACTGTAAAACAAACTTTTCTGGCGATAAATCACCCTTACACTAAATATCCACTTACGATAACGCGGACTCAAAATGTTCCCGATTTCTAGCAATGGAAAACATGTGGTTCCTTTCTTCTTTCCTTTGTACAGTCTAGAGTACAGATATCACAATACTGTGTAAGAAGGTGACGATCATGCACATCCATTTTTTTCAGACTCGAAGCTTTTGAAAAGTCTGCTCGATGATAGCGATGTCCTGGATGGAATCTGCGAGTCTTTAGATGCACACGTTCCTGGCCGCGGTAATTACAGAGTGGTTGCTGAACATAACGGTTTCACCCATTTTAAGATAAAATCCGTTTTGGAGAAATGTGATGGGGGTCCATCTAGAGCTTTGATTGAGAATATTGTTGCTGGGGATCCAGATCTTACAGTAGAGGAGTTTGCAACGGTGGTAGAAGAAAAAGCAAGGCGGAAAGATGTTTCCAAGTTGCTGAGGGCTTACGATTTTCCCAAAGATAGCTTTTAGCCTCTAGTTCAGCTCCTCATACGCGTGAAAAAATTGGAAACAGGTGTGGATAATCGACATTCTACTCAAAAACAATATTTTAAATAACTTTAACTTTTTTCGTTTTTATATTCATTTTTGTCATCAAAGTTGCCACAGTTTCGTGAGCATTATTTTTACAGCAGTTAATTTGTAGAAGAATTTGAAATATTTTGTCTTAACTGGAGCATTTTTAGATGCTTTATTGTTCTAAAAGTTGTTACTTCTCAGGTAATGAGATAAAAATGTTTACGCTTGTCGAATTTGACTAACACCCTTTTTTTATTGAGCTGGTTCAGGAGCCATATCATTAATACAATTAAGGACAAATTTGTATATTACAACAGATAGTTTAGGGTCGGAATATTTTGGAAGTAATGCCATTTATTTTAATTCACATACCATTGTAGCATACTTTGTCATTTTATGGTAGGCAGTTCCCAAATATCTGTGAACTGGAATGTCAACATTGTTAATTCTCTTAATTAGCATTTTCCTTGCAGTGAGATAGAGTGTGAAATTAAAAAAAAAATTGAAAACTCAAAATGACAGGGTATTTTTTTGTTGTCATCAAACAGGCATCCTTCATAGATTCTGTAAACGATTCCCAGTCCCCTCTCAAACCCGCTCTCATTTTTTTAATACACTGGCACAAAAATTTGGCACGGCACTACAATAGCTCCGAAATTTCGGTACCGTACCTGTGTTTTTCGGGCGTGGCATGGTCCATTTTTTTGTGTGTAAACAGGCAAAACGGAAGGCATATTAGGAACCCGTGCCAGAAATAATAGGGGTGCCGAGTACATCTCTGGAGGTGTGTTCGGTACTCCAAATATTGGTGCCGTGTCGTTAATTTGGAGTGCCGTGCCAATTTTTGTGCGTGTGTAGAAGTAGAACCGAGTTCTTAGAACAGTTTTGGACTCTCCCGAACTCATATTTCACCGAAGATTATCGTCGGGTGCCTCTGAGAAAACGTAACCATGACATCATCTCCGATCTTCTCCGCGATAGAGAAATGTCTGAAATGCAATGAAACATGAAATTAACTCTTTAAAGAATTAACATAATCATCTGCGTCCTGTAGGCACTGTTCTGTTCAAAGGACTGTCTGGCTCATAATACGTTTTACGATTCAGACGAAGATCTAACTCTTAAGTGAAATTATTGGGTGTTCTTCATACCTTGTTGTTTTTCTTCTTCTTCGCGCGAGTTTGTGAAGTTCGATTACCCTTTTACCTTAATCTGTTCCAACTTAGTTATTTGGATGGAATATAAGAAACCTTGGAAAACTTTCATTGGTTTCAATTTACGTGTGGACTTGGCGAGTTTCTGGAATCCAAAGAATGAAACTTGCAAAGACTGCAGATGTCAAAATATGGTAAGCTTACTGTATTTATGGATTCGTTGCTAACATTTAGAGAGACTATACAACTCTACTGATTCGCAAAACAACGGTGATCTTTAATTCCTTCCAGTTGCACGTAGTGTGAATAGTTTATTATTTTCCTGCAACTTGTTAATATTATTTTCAAAATTCCCCGACGCTTGTTTTGTTGTTTTCCAGGCGGATAAACAATTGGGAGCAGAATCTAGAGCTTTGCTCTTTTCTCTTCTGAATGTAAGTAAATTGAAGAAAATGAGATATCAGGTTTCCTTAAATTAATTACATGACCGTTTACGCTGAGTAAGCATGTTGATTACTTTATACTCGGTGTTCAGAAGAAACAATATATCTTCGAAAAGCTGTTAAACAATTATTTCGCCAGTTTTTCAGAGAACTTTGGGTCTCTTGCAACACAATGATTAGCCAAATTAAATTTGTAACATCCAGTAACTCTCAACAAGTTTAAAGAGTAGAAGGCTTTCCACGGGAATCACATGCGTAGCAGTGAGAAGGCCTATGCCTATGTATGCTTTCGGGACAACCCAATAAGACTTAAGTCACACTAATGACGAGTAGATTACGACTCCTTGTGGATATCTTTAATCCCATGACGAAACATCAATGAATCAACCTACGTGTATTGGGGGGAGATATACACACTATAATATTCACGGTCGCTTGATAGCTTGATTCACAGCGAATTCCGTAGCCTTTTACCAAATAAAAAACAATTTCGCATTTCTAAACGCTCTAGAGCCTAAAACACTTTCTTGAGATATATATAGTTTACGTCATAGAAAGTGCGGCGTACGCGGTTTTATGCACGAGTTGTTTGCGTCAAAAACACGAACGAGCGAGGAACGAGCGAGTGAGGGTTTTTGACACAAACCACGAGTGCATAAAACCCCGTAGAAAGTACTTTCTATGTCGTTAACTGTTTATTACACATAACATGAGAATTTTCATTAAAATAGTTTTCTGAACGCGAATTAGAAACAAAAAATCACCAACAATAGAACCAAATGCAAATTTAATTTAATTCAATATAACAAAGTACGATTTGCACGAGATGCACGAGTGATTGGCATGGAAACGCCTTTATGCTATCGTTGATTGGTTATACTTCCACATGTGAAATAGCTGTACGCCATTCTGATTGGCTGTATAGGCCTTTTTCACATGTGAAAATAAAGCGTATAAATTTGTACGAATGCGCTTTATGGAATAAAATTCTCATGTTATGTGTAATAAATAACATTACGTTACATTAAATACGATTTAAGCATCTTTTACGTAAAAATTTCAATATGCAAATTCTATAATTTCACACATGAACTTATAATGAATTATCTCTAGTTGCTTTTTTCTGCATTTACTTTGCTGTCAAGCAGAATACTTTGCACGGTTTAGAAGTAACTTTCTAATTAAGTCAAAGTATTTTTATAATCTTGTTTATTTATCCATATATTGTTTGTGCTCATGTTTGCATTTGGGAAGTCATTTGTTTGTGCGGGCACGACTATGAAAACTTTCGCGATGTTTCGGATCGCTTTCGGACTTTAGACTTGCCCTTCGGACCTCGGAACGTTGTTTATCACGCGCCTTCGTTATCAAATTGGCTTCGTTTCTTCCTCTCACGTATTATTGACAAAATTAGGAAGCGTTTGCTTCAGAAAAACATCAAAAATCGGATTTTGCCCTTTGCATTTTTTCCTCGCAATTTCTGTTCTATTCGCAGCCCTTATTTACAATCAGAATTCGACGAGTTTGCATTTTGAGTTTATTAAAAACTAGATTATTGAATAATTCAATTCCAGAGTTTTGATTGGCTTAGCCATCGTGGTATATGAACTATTATACCATGCTCTACGAATATCTGAAACTGTACCCATCTTAATTTGTTGTTTTTTTTTTGTTTTCAACTCTAATGCAAGATATCCTTTGCAAAACCGTACCTATAAACTTGATAGAGCTTTTCACTAACATTGATTCTATACATTCCTATAATACTCGATCAGCGAAAGCGGGCAATTTTTATGAGAAATTTTCAACGGTACATCAACAGAGTCAATCCTTCTCGCGGATTGGATGTAAAATATGGAATAAACTTTCAATACTTGCGACAAAAGAGGAGATTTTCCTTTAAAAATTGTCTAAAACAAATATTACTGCGGTTTTTAGAGCATGAGGATTCTTAAGGAGGCTCGAAATAGTTTCTCCTTTTTTCAAACAAATAAACATATTTTGTTTTTAGATACAGTTAGGGTAATCATATCAAGACAAAATTTGGCCAGGGTATTAAGTACCCATCATAGATTTCTCACATCACATTTTCCTCCAAAATATCGTTACCATGGCAACGATATAAGGCATTTCCTTGAGCCTTAAAATCAACATATGTTGTCTTTTTTGAAAAAACGGGACGGTGAAATCTTCCCATTCAGCGTTACCAGATAATGTTAGAAATAATCTCTAAAATGTTTAAAATTCAACAAAATCTGTAGGTCAGTTTTTCAGAAAAATCAGTTTTTTTGAAATGTGTCGCTAATTTCTTTTTTCACCTACAGAATTTTTTTAAATTTGAAAGACAAACGTTTTAAATTAATCTAAGCTAACATGCAAAAAATGAAAAAAATTCACCGTCCGGAAGCAGAGATACATGAGGGGACGCACGAAGCTCTAACTGTAAGTACCTCAAAGGAATGCTAGTACGGCGTACTAGGATTCCTAACATATTTCTTATTGAGAAGCGCAAGTTTTGACACGCTGGAGGTGTTGTAATCCATTGCAATGTCATAGAGCGGTCATTTAATTGGAAACAACGCAGAAAACTCTAGAGAATATGATCCTCAGTGAACTGTGCATTCTCTTTTGATCGTTCTAAACGAGGCGTCAAATCCGTCAACAATTATTACAGGCTTTTGATTAAAATGTTTAATGAATGATGGCTGAAAGAATTCGGGGAATCGAATTTGGGAAAGAATCATCTACACACGAGAAACGAAGTGAGACCATTACAAAGCAGAGGAAAGAATGGAAATAAGGGTAGTGGCTCAGAGCGACAAGAAACGTTGAAAGAGACATTTCTGCGGAAATTACTTGAAAAATTAATACAACCATGTTTCAGACTAAAAACTTGAAACGGGAAAATCCTTATTATTCAGCTCTGTTAAAAACAATGGTAAATCAAAGGATGTTGTCAAAATACTGTGGGAAAACTTTCCTGCGCGTCGTCCCTGGAATGCAGTTAATTTTCCTGCAAGCTTCCAGCAACATTGGTCAGTATTTTTTATTCTGTCCTTGTGGGGCCGTTTCCTAGGACTAACGATCAGATGACTTACATAGGGATCATGTAGCACTTTAAGTTACACTCTGGCAGTTGACGTAGTTGCTTCGGTTTACTTTCCTTTGGCCTTTTCACTATCATAACTACTGACGCTGAAGGATCCTGAAGCCTTTAGTCTTTAATTCTGTTTACGGCTTGCTAATAGCGCTGACGTATGTGGAATTTTTGTTTGCATTGGCCAGGCAATGAAGGCGACAGTAAGTTGTAAAGAAAATAGCATCATCTTAATCGACCTCAATAAGGAATTAATAAGTTATGGTGACGTTTCCTAAAAGAGTTTTTCAGAGACATTTCATACCTTAATGATGGGATTTAATTAATCTTCCCTTTGACCGCCGCATTGGAAAACAACTTACCAGTTCTTTATAGCGCACTGAACAAAATTTTCTCTCTATGATGATTTTTTATCCAGAATTGAGAGGTCCCATTTATATTACTTTTTTTTTGCGTTTTTAAAAGCTTTCTCATGCTAGGATTTTATAGAAAAGCGACCATTGTACGTTCCCGCCAGTAGTTCCATGCGATTGCCATATTAAGTTCATTGGCGAACGAAATAGGAATTTATCGGTAATGTCGCAGGCTCACACCCAGAGAGAAATCTCCACAGCTGATTTAGTATTCCAAAAGTCACGTGCCAACAGAAATGGTGGCGTCTCATGAATTGGTTCAGAATTTTTTAGGATTTAAATTATTTTCTATTTAAAACTAAAAAACCATAGAACTCAGAGAAATTAGAATGAGGGAAAGGAAAAGAAGGGTATTCCAATTAAATTACTTGTTATTTTGTCGCAATACATTGGGCTGAATCTATATTTTGTATCGTAGTCGTCCATTGGGCGATTCAATTCCAATATTGAGTTGCCCAACTGTATTACAAGTCGCCTCTGACGACCGCCAAGTTTCAGCCCTGTTTGACTCTTGAACTTTATTCCAGAGAGAATTGAGGTTTTCGTTGAGTGCACTGCACAGGTAAATAATCGTTGGGAAGACTGATTTTGTAAGAACACAACTACTTCTTGGTGAAGGGGCATAAAAAGATGTACAATACAAGAAATGACACTTCTTTGTGACTCATTGACAATCATATCATTAGCATGCGACTGTACTAGAAAAGGAAAGATTAAGACAACTTTATACCACAGTTTACCGTCATTTAACTGAGGGTCGATTGGTCTTTTACTGAAAACAATTAGCATAAATATCTACATGTAGGCGTTCCAGCGCACTCGGCAAAGTCTGATTTTTGGCCGCTCTTCCCTGGGTGGCATCATGAGCATGTATTCTAATTCAGCCTTTTCGAGGAATCACTACAGGCCAGGATGGCCACTTTGCGGTTGTTATAGAGAATAAGAACCCGCCAGTTCAGATGGAAAAAAACGCAACATACAATTTTAAAAATTATCTAGTAAACCGTTAAACCTGATTTTCATGTTACATCGAACTGTATGAGGTGTGCCACCCGCCAGTTCAGATGAAAGAAAGCAACATACATTGTTACAAATTATCTAGCAAACGATTAAACCTACTTTTCATGTTACATCAAACTGTATGAGGTGTGCCACCCGCCAGTTTAGATGAGAAAACGCAACATATATTGTAACAAATTATCTAGCAAACGGTTAAACCTACTTTTCATGTTACATCAAACTGTATGAGGTGTGCCACCCGCCAGTTTAGATGAGAAAACGCAACATACATTGGTACAAACTATCTAGCAAACGATTAAACCTACTTTTCATGTTACATCAAACTGTATGAGGTGTGCCACCCGCCAGTTCAGATGAGAAAACGCAACATACATTGTTACAAATTATCTAGCAAACGGTCAAACCTACTTTTCATGTTACATCAAACTGTATGAGGTGTGCCACCCGCCAGTTTAGATGAGGAAACGCAACATACATTGCTACAAATTATCTAGCAAGCGGTTAAACCTACTTTTCATGTTACATCAAACTGTATGAGGTGTGCCACCCGCCAGTTCAGATGAAAGAAAGCAACATACATTGCTACACATTTATCTTGTAAACGGTTAAACCTATCGTTTATGAGTAAAACACTTCATATATTAATACCAACTATATAGCAATTGGCTACACCTACGTTTCATGTTACATCAAACACAGTTCATTTTACGCTCCTCTTTACCGACACCGCGGAAACCTCCTTTTTAAAAACATTAAGAACGTTTTGGCTCTTTTGTAGCCATATGCAGACATGAACGAAAGATCAGTAGACAGTGACTCTCTGTTAATATTCTCGCACACCTCAAATATGTCCTTGATAACACGCTTTCTAACAAAGAGTGCTTTTCCGGGTCTATCTCGGAAATTCTTGTATGTTCGGAGACACGTGGCAGGCTTCCGCTTTATTGCGTTTGCTACCGTTTGAGGAGACGGTTTTGTTTACGAAATCACCGTAAGAAGGTGTCCCAATCATGTTCTTTGAATTGAAAAGCCACATTTGACAACTGGAAGGCATTTCTAAGCGACGACCCACTCGAGGACGATCAACGACTCCATCGACGTCTTTCGACAAACCATGAATCCTCAAACCGAAACCGTTGACGAATTTCTTTCGTTAACTAAAAGCGCCGTTTTTTCAAAAGCAACTTTTTTCCGTGATTTAACTGTCGAGGAATTCCTGGCAAAAAACCAAAGGACGTGGCCACGGTTTCAATAGGAGAAGATTAAGCTTTTCCACGATAGATTGCCTCAGCCAAAAGATCCAAAGTCTCTTTGTTCATATTTTTTCCGGAAAGCATGAAGTCACAGAATTCCTCTTACAACATTGATGTGAACTTGTAACAGAAATATCATTGCTGAGCATATACCACGTTCTAACCGATAAAGACACGCGTAAATGGACTGAAACCCTTCTTTGGCGCCATCTCCACTAAAATAATTACAAACATACCTTCGTTCTGTTAAATTACGAAACGTGAAATGATATTGATCAAGTGACAACATTTTCCAGATGGTTGAGACACGTATTTGTAAATATTAGATCTGGAGTATCACAAAGGTAGATACAGGGAGATGACACAAAATTTCTTCGGACATAGAGGATTATAACACCTTTCCTGACCGCAGGGAAACGAGCTCAGCGTGACTCCATACTTACAGTAGAAGTAACGTGCGTCCCCTCATGAAGCAAGTAAAGTTGCAAAATCAGGAAAAATGAGGGGGTTACAAGATCGGCATTTACGCATGCGTCGCCCGCTCATTCGAGTGCACGCGCGAGTGAAGATACAGGCCAACACAAACGGATTTAAGCGACCATGAAACCGTTTGTGTACAATTTTCGTTGTTTTCGTGAATAGGAGATGTCTATATATATTCCATATGTATAGGAATTAGAAGAAAGGTGAGCGAAACTAGCGGTATTTGTTTATTTCTGGTGATCCACTTTGAATCGTGAGCTGACGCGAGCAGCTTTTAGAATTGCGTGTGTGGTTTGCGCGCGCGCGCTCAGCTGAAAACCCTTTCGAGCCTCCTTAAGTTGATCTTAATACCCTGATTCAAAAATTACCACTTTTAGCTGAATAGAGATATCGTACAGTGTAATTTATAAACTTTGTCATCATACCAGTAATTCAGTATGTTGAGACTCATTTTCCGTTATTCTCTTAAAATGTCCATATCAATTAATTCATCTTTTTTGTTTTGGTTATTTATCGTTTTGCTTTTAATCAATTAAATTAGTTTAGTAACTTACTATTTAAGACTTCTTTGTATATATTTAGATAAAAACACTACCCGCCTAGATTAGCATATGCTATTTGCGGGATGGTGTAGCCTTTACCATTGTAATAGTAAAGTAAGAAGTTAATAAACTTGAAACTTGAATATGGAAGGGAAGGTTTATCCATTGTGGTCGGTTTTAATTAAACAATTATTCCACTAGTGCTTGTTGGATATGAGATGATTACAGCCATCATCTATCATCTCATATCCAACGCGCGCTCGTGAAATAATTGTTAAATACAAACTCAGCTTTTTTAACTTTGCAGAGAGTTTTATCTTAGCCTGCTACTCAATTTTCAGCAGTAAAAAAGGGAGTTCACCGAGTTAGTTTTTGAGATGTAGGTGTTTAAAGACAAAACATAGGGTAACTCTTAGATGGCTCGTATGTTGCTGTGGTAACATATTACGTCACACTAATGAATGCATCTTGCTAAGCAATTATTGTTGTTTCATTTGGTACCATAACATTGCCGTTACATGGAAGATTGTTGTAAAGTTAATCCGGCCTTTGAATAAGAAATTCCCTCCAAATTGTTGAAACTCGTTTGAGCCACCTTAAAGTTAAAGGTTGTGTCTCGGGTTTCCTAACATTTGATATCTTTTCAGTGGAGTCATCAGTCCTCGTAACGAACTCACACAGGCTACCAAAAAACTTGCAATTTACCATGCCATATTATTCGAAGTAATTTACCCATAGTTCTTAAGAGTCGTCATCATTTTTTAAGGTCTTGCTGCCAGTACATGGTTTTTTCCAACCATGTAACTGTACTTAAAAACGTTTATAGTAAAAGGTTAGTAGCGGAATGAATAGACAAGTCATGACTAGTACATAGAAGGGACCGCTTGCCAACTTCCCTCTTTTCAAACCCTTTCCCGAAAGCGGCTGTTGAAGAAATTCTCTTGTAATAAATAAAAGGCCCACTTTCAAATGACAGGCCTTTCGACCGTTTGTTTTTGTATTGAAAAGTTCTTATTGCTTATCGTAGCGATATGTTTGGATGAATCTGAGCTTTGGCGGGATTTTGTTCCAAAATTGTTCCACGGCGCGCAATGCGTATGGGGTGAATGAGGTCCTGTAAGCGTGATGTATACTTGTGTAAACTCTGGATTTCAGTCATAATCCTGTGTGTTACACGTTGAATCAAACGGTTTGAAAGGATGTTTGATATCGTTTCAGGGCAACTCCTTAATTTTCATTTCTTCTCTTTTTCTTTCTCTTATTCATATATGTTGCAAATACGTCTATTGGAAACTCGGAGAAAGTCCGAGTTCCATGGCCAGCTTGGACTTGAATCCCCGACCCTCCGTGATCTAGTCGGATGCTTTAATGGGCAACTTTCACGATAGCGTCATTTGACTACAACTACCAGAATTCAGTTTGTTTTTCTTTCCTTATTTAAAGTTTGTATTCCCAGTGGGGTAAAAATAACAATAGCTCCAATTAGCATGAGACAAGCAAAACCTAAAGGATTCTGGTACTTGTAGTCAAATGGCGTCATCATGCAAATGTCCTATTAACCACTGAACTACATTAAACGCTTAGGTGAGCAAGGGTGAAATGTTTGTCTTTGACCCACCGTAGCTCAGTGGTTAGAGTATCCGACTAGATCACGTAGGGTCGTGAGTTCCAATCCTATCTAGAACTCGGATTTTCCCGAGTTTCCAATGAATGTAATTGCAACATACATGTAAATATCTTTCTTTTATTCATTTTTTTCTTTTTTTCTCCCAAATTGGTTGGCAACTCCAATATGCGCCAAAACAACATTGACATCGTTTGCCCTGGCCTTCACGTTCAAACATCAAACTAAGTACTGGACGAGCCAAATTGTCAGCCAACAAGTGCATGACACTTGTTTTTGGTTTTCAAAGAATCACTTCAATACAAACCAGTGCCTATCAAATTGTTCACAACCCACAAATATCAGTTTACTTGCAGGTTCGACTATTTTCTCATCCGTTTTCTTATTTTGATTGCAGGCATGCAAAATTCTCTTGGTCTTTCTGTTGATTCTTAACTATGCCAATGTAAGTATGGTTTCTTTGCTGTTCCAGGAATAGTTAATAATTGGAAATGTTAGGGCCGAGACACACTAGGCAACAAGTCTCGGCGACAGGTCGCTCCGCGTGTTGCAAAAAAATCCCTGCGACGCGACGCCTTTTCGGTGCACACGCAGTGATCTCGTATGAGTGGGGATGTGAACTAGTTTCCAATTCAATATGGCTGACCATATGACGCTCGACGGAAGTGTACACTCGATGCGACAAAGCTTATTTCGCTAATTTTGTCGCTGCGATCAGTCGCACGAATTCGTGTTTGAATTCGTGCAACTGATCGCAGCGACAAAATTCTGCCGCAGCAACAATGATTTTCAGAAATTTAACCGTGCCACACGAGGCGAATTATTGCGGCGACTTGTCCCCGCGGCGTGTCGCAGCCACTTATCGCCTAGTGTGTCCCGGCCTTTACAGACATTGACAAATATCTTTATTTTACGTGAGACCGTTATTGTCTATTATTATTTCTTATATAATAAGCTCAATAATGCACACAATTTGATTGGTTCTCACCTTTGATCTATTAGAGGACAGACGCATAGCTGACGTCATCATCAAAAACAGTTAATTCTTTATTATATAAAGCAAATAGATTCCATGCTGCCGTGCATCTGTTTGGTAATAGATCCCACATGACGACAAGATGTGGTAAGAACAAAAAGTAGCACACGATGCGATAACCGAGTGTGTCACTATTTGTTAAATACTCAACAGAATATCACGTTTCTGATCGATCAATGAAGAATGCATAATTTTTTTTACAATAACTGAACAATTTCTCGGGCGCTGATTGGCTAACTTTAATCATCAATAGAGTACAGACACATAAAATTGTAATTGATGCGAAGCTGAAAGTATCAATATGGAGGATTTTGTGGACTTTAACCCGTTTGATTTTAGTTTTGCCGACTTAACCTAGGGCGAGGAACTGAAGAATGTTCCTATCTTAAAATGGCTCGATTTTCACGAAGCCATGAACATTTTTGATCTCCACGGGGGTTCTTGATCGCATTTTGATTCTTGAACAGAATTTTAATTTATGCAATTTGGTGGCGTGATTGTCAAAATTTCAGCCATTTTTCATTTTTTATTAGGAGCCATTGAGCGTACGAGAAACGTTCTCGACGATTAATTGTGCCAGTTTGAATACAACTGCATACATTACAGTG
Organism: Montipora capitata; assembly: GCA_949126865.1. Lineage (NCBI taxonomy): Eukaryota > Metazoa > Cnidaria > Anthozoa > Scleractinia > Acroporidae > Montipora > Montipora capitata. Next base: position 5,373,308 of record OX421450.1, read on the forward strand.
TTTTCCTCGTAATTCTGTTCATTTAACCCGGGAAATAGACACTTTTTCATTTTTTGATATTGTAAAACCAAATTGACGCCAGCCAGTTTTTATTTCGGTTCGTGGATCCACAACAACTTTGACAATGTTATGCCGTAATTTTCTCATCAATAAGAGGACAGACACATAAAAACTAGCGTCAATTATTTGTTAAATAGAGTTCAATACATAAGTTGCTATGGGAACAGTAATGGAGTAATTTTGACTATCTAATAAATAAAAATCGAATGGACTTGCTCGTTCATTTCGTGATTTATGAGAACGAGTGATTTGCAATTTTTAGAACTTTCAAAACATCACATGGCCCATAAATCACGAGAAAGCTAATAGTGACAGCATGTAGATAATCCCTTTTTTGTTTAAGCAAAGCCTTAGACGACAGCAACGAAACACGAGAAAAATCTATACTTGAAGAGGAAAAAAAATCATTTTTTGCTGCATTCCATGTGTTGACATTTTTACAACCTTTTACTCACCCCTTCTTCGTCTCCTTTGACTCCGTTTCCATGCGAATAGACCAATTTACAGTTGCGTGCTTAGTTACCTGGCCTATGAGTGAAACTGAGGCTAGAGTTGACATTGTTTCGTGCTTTTCGTATGTAAATTCCAACCGTAATTAGCATTAGAACAACATTATTAACATAAGAAAAGCAAGGAGGTCTGTATCATAACAAGATCAACTTCAGCCTCATTTTTATTTCAAGGCCAGGTAACTAAGCAGATAACTGTAAAAAAACTAATTAAGGCCTTTAACTCGCCGGGTAATTTTACATTGTTTAGGCAAATTCCACTTGCACTGTTACTCAGCTCACAATAATCCGCGGAGATGGCACAACTCAATGTGAGGATTGCCCGAAGTGTCCTCCGGGTCAGGGACTTTCCCTCAAGTGTGGAAGCCTTATACCGGACCCAGAGACGCATATAACCTGCGAACATTGCTCACCAGGAGAATCATATTCTGACAAAGATGATATCCTGCAGTGCAAGGAGTGTGATTCCTGCATGGAGGGTCAAGACGTTGTCCATCCATGCGATGAAAGAACGAATGTTGAGTGTGGAAAATCCTGTTCCTCCCCCAACAGGTACAGTTCTAATCAGATCTAATCAGTGGAATATATTCCTTTTCACGTCAGTACTGAGTAGGCTGTAACCAAGAACGTTCAACTTCCATACCGGTCAGTGTAAAACGCAGACTGCAGACTGCAGACCAGGGGTAAAATGCAGACTGAGGTTATAATTTAACTGTTCAAAAAGCCCAGACCTATAAGAAATTCTAACAGTTTAAGCCTAAATATTGTTTTAGCCCTAATTAGACCTAAGGTTAGCATTTCTAAGGGGTTTGGGCTTTTTCAACAGTTACGTTATAACCTCAGTCTGCATTTTACCCCTGGTCTGCAGTCTGCGCTTTACACTGACCGCTTCCATACTAGCTCTGTGCCACGGCAGTTTCACAGAGCCAACTATTGTTTTCTCGAGTCTTTGTTTTTGGCATATTTTTCAATTCCACGGGAAAATAGGTACAAGTTTCAGTCGACTCTCGGTAACTCGAACCCTCGCTAACTCGAACCTCGCAGTAACTCGAACCAAAATCGATTTCCCCTGTATTTCCTTCATAGATGTACGTACTGCAATTTTACCCTCGCTAACTCAAACCCTCGATAACTTCAACCTCCCGCTAACTCGAAGCAAATTTCGTTTCCCTTCAGGTCATTCTCTACACTGAATAACTCAAACCACATCTGTCAGTACGTTACAAATCAAAACAAACAGTGTGCCGCAGTCCAAAAAATTTAATTTAATTTGAAGCATCCGTGTAATCTTTGACCTTTTTTTGCATTACTAAAAGCCGTGTTAGTCCAGTTCAGGTTTCGCTGGTTTAGGGTACATTTAACTACAGTGCCTGTATCTTCATAAAGAGTTGCTGCTTAACTCCTAACTCCCGATGACTCGAACTCCTGTGAACTCGAACTTTTTTTCAATTTCCCTTGAAGGATCGAGCCCGGCGGGGGGAATTCCCATACAAAATTTATTTATTTATTTACTTAATTTATACACGGTAAAAAATTCATCAGGTACAATCCCAAAAAAGAAATTTGTAAAATCCTAAAATCTAAAATCCTAATCCTATTATTACATTAATTTACAAAATAAGCTACCTACAGACCTGATTTCCATGAATGCCGTGTATTTAAAAATTTTGATAGAGAAGGCGTTTAAATTGATCTATGGAACTAGATTCCCTAATGTTACGATGTAAGCTGTTCCAAAGAGTTGCGCCGCTGTAACTAAAACTATTTTTCATGTAGTTTGTTCTCGGAAACGGAACAACAAGTTTATTTGCCGAATCCCTCAGAGCATAGTTTGATACATTTCGCGTTACAAATTTAGGCGTGAGATATTCGGGAACCAGACCATTTAAAGACTTGAAAACCATTAAAGCTTTCTGAATTTGACGTTGAGAATTTAAGTCTTTCCAGCTGAGTTTGTGAAACAAGGAATTAACATCAGCGTCATAGCTCGATGAAGTTATCACTCGTGCAGCACGGTTCTGTAGTTTTTGTAGCTTGTTAGATAATGTTTTACCACAATTACCCCAGACTAGGCTGCAGTAACTTCAAAATGGGGTTAAACTTGTGAGTTGTATATACTGAGTAAGGTTGATTGAGGCACAAATGGCTTAACTCGTTTAATGGCTCCAATTGCGGAAGCAATCTTTTTACACAGTTTATCACCGTGGAGATACCATGTTAGATTTTCGTCAACATATATTCCAAGTGATTTCACTGAGGAAACTTTTTCAATTGGAACATTATCAATGGAGAGTTCAAGAGTATCAGATAGAGTGCTTAATCTTTGCCTGGATCCGATCAACATAAATTCAGTCTTTGTAGCGTTCAAAGTAAGTTTGTTAGACAGAAGCCATTTGCTTAGCTTTTCAAGGTCATGAGATATACTAGACTGAATCAGATGTAAATCAGAGCCAGCATAAGTAATATGTATATCATCAGCATACATTCTAGGAACGCTGAACGATAGACAGTTAGGCAAATCATTAATATAAATTAGAAATAAAAGAGGGCTAAGGATCGTTCCCTGTGGCACACCGCATTTAAGAGTGGTAAAATCAGAGAGACAACCGTTAACGGAGCACCGTTGTGTGCGATTCGTCAAATATGATTTAAACCAATCAAGCGATTTCCCTTGAATTCCGTACTGATTCATTTTAGTTAATAGTATCTCATGATCAACAGTGTCGAAGGCCATTTTTAAGTCGAGGAACACTACGGCATTTACGTAGCCACGATCGATATTAAACGCCCAACTGTCAGTGGCTTCAAGAAGA
>OX421450.1:5391689-5461689 GCA_949126865.1 Montipora capitata
GTGGGTGGCTCTTTAACTGTCAAACCGTTGCTATGGACTCCTTCAAATAGTCATTTCTCGAATCCCTTTAACTATACATTTATCCTTTTCCTCCAATTGTGTTCTATTTAACATTTCTTTGTCTGGTTAGACTCTCAACCATATTTGGTAAATCACGTGATCAAAGCAGAAAAAGCCAAAAAAAAAAAAATCAGCGAGTTAACTATGTTTTTCACAATTTTTCAACGCAACAGTATGACAACATCCTAACACAAAATCTGTAGCATTGATTTTTAAAAATAGTATTTCTCAGATTTTCATTGAAAAATCTGCTTCAAAGAGCCATCCATGCAACCGTTTTTTAGGGCTCTTGACTAAAAATCTTCTTCCTTAGCAACCATTGTCTTAAGGTAGTTAAGAACCACCCACGTTAAGGTTCATAAATAAATAAAGTTATAACTGAAACTCAAGAAGGTCAAAGCCTCATGATTTCATTATGCCGCATAGAGAATTTGGTTCTGCCAAAAACTCTTGTGGAAGGTTGTGCGAAGGTTCCTGATTCCCGCACCATTCATCATTATCATTAGCTGCTATCGGTCAGTTCTGAAGTGTTACAGCTGTAAAAAAACCTTCACGGTTGATCATCGATCAAAGCTAATAAAATTTTTTTTCTTGACAGTTTATTAACGTGGCAGGACGTTGCATTAGAAGCTCGCGCGAACAATAGGCTCTTTGCATGACTGTGTCACGTGACCTTGTCAATCATAAAAAATGGTCGTGGTGCAAAATAGATGCCAGAAATGCAAAGAGCGTGACTGATGTTGTAAGTGCGTGATTTTAGAGCGGTTTGAAAGTTTGAAAAATTTATGCTGAAGAAATGTCTGCTGGATGGTAAAGCTTGGCACCCAGCAGCTGTTTTCCATATAAATCTCAGTGAAATTTTTAAGCATTAAAATCACTGTAAAACCTCTCACATAAATATCACTGTCCTCAAAATTGATATTCTTACTAATTTGGTCACGCTCTTTCCATTTCTGGCATCTATTTTGTACCACGACAATTTTTTATGATCGACAAGGTCACGTTACACGGTCATGTAAAAGGTCAATTCAGATAATTCATCGTTTGATAGATGATCGTAAAAAAAACGGGGCGAAAGCAACAAAGAAACCTTAAGGAGACCGCGTACAAGAAAGAAATGAACGCCTTGAAGGGACTATAAAACACGGAACGCATCCAATGTCGACAATTTAAGCCCAGCGAGAAATCAAGTTCCCACTAGCTTTGTCTGCGTTCTAATTTGAAGAATTGAGCACGTTTCTGCCAAGATGTATGATTCTTACAACGAACCCGAGAAGTCCCTTTTGCACTAGTCGTCATGGATACAAAATGTGCGCGCGCATTTATTTGAATGGTGACGGAATGGGTAAGGGCACGAACATCTCCTTCTTCCGTATAATCATGCGTAGTGAATATGACGTGTTGCTTCGCTGGCCATTCAAACGGAAGGTCGCCTTCCTGCTGTTTGATCATAAGAACGTCGAACACGCGATTAAGGTGGCTGAACACAGTTTTGATACCTATGTTTCACTTACCTTTTTCTCTAAAACCCTTGACCCTTTGGTCGCCGAAAATGGTAGCAAGCAAGTTAACAGCACGAAGTTCGGTTTTTTGATAGTTAAGCTGACGTATATGCCGTTGCCATGGCAACCTAAATAAATATGAACAGGCCTTTAAAATCGGTTTTGTTTATTTGCAGAAATCTGGTCTTTAGATGTTCTTTATAATTTGCATGCAACAAGGAAGCTGGTAACGATGCTCAGAGGTTAACACTATTTTAATATTAATTTGACAGAGAGATCTTTAATTATTATCCCATGTTGAAGGTTGACTGGAATTTCTAGAATTTACTCTGTTAAAGTTCAATTTTTTTTCAATACTCCAGTTACTTATTTCCTAAAGTATTTTCGTGCCAAATTTCGTTAAATTTTAACGAGTGGTTCTCGAGAAATAGGCATTTAACTGGGTTCTTTTGGTAACAAAAAAAAATCTGCGAATTGCGGAGTTCTGTGCATCGTTACCTTTTCTAACATACATTTTGTCATAAAAGACTAAAACCATCAAAACACTTCGCTCAATTATGAGAAAAAATAGTACAGATAGCGAAAGCATTGAGCAAATAAACTGATTGCTGTATTGAGGCCATGTTTATTTTTTTGCAATCCTTGCGCGCGCGAAACCTGTGTTCGGCCACTATAATGCCTTCAGATCCGATAACAGCTCATCATTCCAGAGACCGTATCTCAACAAACATGCCTATATTAAGGATGATGCCATGTTTATTAACGAAATTTGGTAGGTATAAAATACTCAATGCATTTCCACGAACAAGATGCTTCATTTTTCCCGGCCTTTTCAAGGCAAATTAGAATTAGCCTGCTTTCCCTTACATGGTATAGAAACAGCTGCAGATTGATTAACCGTAAGAAAACCAATCATTAAGGTCTGTAAAATAGTAAGGGCATTTGATAGATATACTTTCATCTCAGTATTTATTTTTACTTCCCTACTCGATGCCATTCCTTGGCCTAGTTAGAGGATAACACTGACGTAAACCAGTGAAAGACTTGCAGAATTGTTCACGTCTTCCAGTTAAAAGACCCTGTGAGGGAACACATTGTAACGTGAAGCATTACTAAGTTTTTGACCAAAATGAAGACATCGTGATCTTTCTGGAAGTCATACGTTTCTTTTTTAACCGCAAACCAAGAGGTCGAACTCCAGCGGATTATTTCGCTGCAAGTTCATCCCGCTTCTGTCTTTAATTATAAGTACTGTTATAATCCTTCAGTTCCCTTACATAATACCGTGACCGGTATAACGTTTTCAACGTTTCCGATAATTTTGAGATTTTGCAACCGTATCACATTAACGAAAAGAAGTGATTCAAGAGTGAACCGCCATGAACTCTTAAAGATTGAAATGAACGTCCCACCAGTTTGAAACGCGCACCAGTATGAGATGGCATTACTCTTCTTACAGTTTCTCTAATAATAAATATATTAATTAAAGAGTTTCGAAGCAAGCAACCGTGGACAATTTTCCTGTCGGTGTACGTTGGATGAGTGGCTTGATCTGATCGGCGTTAGTACATCACTAAAATCAAATCTACGTTGTATCGGCTCTTGCTTAAAATATTAATTTAAGCCCTCATGCATGTCAAGTGTGGGAACTTCTTTCTTGAAAATACGGTAATACATGTAAGCTTAATTTTTAAAAAAATTGAAAAGAATGGGCGCTTTCCATTCGACCAGAAGTTACAGTTAAAATTTCGATAGTTTCATGTGATGAATGGAACAGTATTTTCCGGTTAATTGGTGGCTCGAAACCAATTACATCAACGAGTGTTACCCCAAAATGTAAACAACATGTGCCCGAGGAGGAATGAACCAGCTGATTCACTATTTTCACATTCCCCATACTACACTTTGTTTGCCCCCCAAATATTGCATAAACCATTGTTTACAAATGCTCTTGGGAATATGTAGTGTCCCAAGAGCATTTGAAAACAATGGTTTATGCAATATTTGGGGGGCAAACAAAATGTATTATGAGGAATGTCAAAATAGCGAATGGGACGCGATTTTCTAGTTGTTCTCCGATTCCGGAAGTTTAGGACCACTTTGCGATTTTCGTCCAAATTTTCGAAATTCTTTACGGAATATTTCCGTTCCATTCCTTTCCTCACCTGGTTTTTTTTTTTGGTCGAATGGAAAAAACGTTATATTTCAAGATTGAAGTTAAGCTTGTCCACGCAATTTTTAAGGTTAATTTTTTTGTATCAGTGAGAATATGTCGAAAAATGAACACAGCATAATGATTGTGGTAGAGAATTGCAGAGTATTCTTACAAGTTGGTTGGAACCCTACTATGACGCCGAAATCTGCGCAGTTTCCGATTGACCTGATTCGAAGGTTGCTGTCTGTCATTTTCGGTTGAAAAGTCGTTTTTACTTGAGAAAGAGGCGAGGGTGCACATTTTTGGATTATTTGTAGCTTGAGACCTTAGATATTCAAGGACCACCAATCACGTCAAAATTGAAAGTCTTTAAAGCAGTGGTTCTTTCATCTTTGCTGTATGCATTGCAAACAGTTACACTGCATCAAAGGCACTTTAAGAGCTATCAACACCTAAGCAAGATTCTGAATACTCCTTGGTCAGATTAAGTCCCCAATGTTGAAGTTCTTCGACGAGCTAATATGCCTAGCATAGAAACTCTTTTAGACCTAACCCTAACCCGTAGATCTAACCTTATGGAGAATTGAGAGAAGAAACAAGACTGAGACTGATCGGACGACTGGCATTTTTTAAGGTATAAGGACCACATAAAAAGACACTCGAAGAGAGTCAATTGCGAGCTTAAAACCTGGGAAGAATTGGCTCAAGATCGCCCAGCTTGGAGAGGTAAAGTTGTGGAAATTATAGAAGTAGTAGAGAACAAAAGACAAGACTGAAGAGTACCAAAGAAGACACTGTATGTAGAAACTGCGGTTTGCAGTTTCCAGTCCGCTGCAGGTTTATCAGGGGCACCCAGCTTCAATTTTCGGAAAACATCTGTTCGGAAGACGATTTGAGATCTACTGAGAATTTTCGGAACATTTGTTGTAAATTTTCTTGCTTGCTTGCCTCTCCTAGGATTTTCGAACATCTGAAAAATGGTATAATTACCCATTTTTAACGGATTTTTACTCTAAAAAGGTCACCTAGAATTTTCGGGAGCCTTTTTTCTGGCTAAAATGTTCGAAAAGGTAAGTTTTGATCCCTATAATTTTCGGATCACTAGGAAATCCGAACAGATGAAAAATTTTTAGGGGATAAAAATATGCCTATATCTACCGTTTAAATACTAAAATACGTTTGACAATGCTATGTTTAAGTGGTTTTGAACTAAATTTTCGTTGGGTGCCCCTAGTTTATGCTTGCATGGAAGAGTTAACAAATGTTAGCTTTTTGTCCAGTAGGACTTACGCTTTTCCGAGTTTCCTAAGTATCTGATCGACTCAACTCCTCGCAGTCACTCATCATCGATACACGATGACCTCAGTTAAGAACGTTTTTATTTTGATCATTTGTTTTTGTGAGTAGTATAAATAAAGGTTAAAGAAATGTAACACCGTAGTCTACGGTTTTCAACAGGCAGCTCGTCTGGAGAGGACGAGCCGCCATGTTAAAAGCAGAGAAAGGTTGCGGCCACTGCACTTTTTCAGCCAGCTATTTTATTCCTATTGCCAAATAATTATGACGTCTCTCAAAAAGGGTATTTTGGCGTCTGAACGAGTGATATTGAACAAAGCTACAGTTAATTAAACATTCCCAAATGAAACAACGGAAGTGAAACCTCTCCGGATTAATGCATTAATCGGAGAGTCAACACCAAATAAACTTAAGTTTTTTTTTTTTTTAGAAAAAACGACTCTTCATTGTCAGTGCTATTCAGCGTGCATAGTCCTAATGTCAAATTTGTGATGAAATACGTTACATCGCAATCTCTCAGATTTCTCGTCCACTAGTCAGCCGCAAAGAGCGGACAGGATTATTGTAATGTTGTTACAATCGATCCCAAACAAACCCCTGGAAGATAGCTCCCTTTAGAGGGAGAAAGTGAGTGAGTCTTGGCCGGGAGCGAAGCCAAAGAAAGAGTTTTTTTCCCTTTATAGACTACGGTTCATTCAGAAACAAAAAGCACTCCATTACTATAACAATCTCGATGAAATGGCGCTCAAAATAGGACTGTGTATAGTCTTCCTCGTGTTCGGCACAAGGGCAATTAATTTGCACAAGAGAAGCAGACGTAGACGAACTCGTGAGGAAAGCAATACACGACCGGCACTTGTGAGTTTTTTTTTCTCGAACAAGGATTACGATAATTAACCATGTCTCAGAAATGAACCAAAGAAGGGAATTGTATCAACTGCCCACAGGTTGGCTCTGTTACTTGAGCATCTTACACTCACTGTCTCTAAATAACTGAGGAGAAAGTGCTGCCTTTGTAATGACATCTGCAAATATCTTCTCTTCTCGGACAAGCAGGATAAACCATAGGCCCCCGTCTCACAGCCCTTCAATGTTCATAACCCCGTGGGACGTAAAAGATCCCACACACTAGGAGCAAAGAGTAGGGAATGGAGTTCCCGGAGCTGTGGTCTGTCCTCTGCGGTATAGCTACCATTGTAGCTCAGTAAGGGCCATAAGTTACAAAACTGTGTAAAAGATTAATTGCGTCTCCCTCTCTAAATGAAACTATCGTTTTATCGCATCGTAAATACCGTAATTGTGTATCACAACCTACTGTTGTAAAACTGTGTAAAAGATCAATTGCGTCTCCCTCTCTAAATAAAACTATCGTTTTATCGCATCGTAAATTTCCGTAATTGTATATCACAACCTACTGTTAATTAGTATAACCCTATTAATCATTTGAAAACTGCGAAATCTTCAGTATGGAGAAAAAAGCTTTTGGAGAAAACAAGTTTCTTCTGAATGCATCTTAACATGTGAATAAGTCTGTTTAGTCTTTTTCTTTACCGAAGAATGCTATAGATTTTCTTCAAAACCGTTTCGGCTGAAGGGTCGGTTTTCAAAATAAATTTTGAGAACTACCGGAAAAAGACCAATTGGGTTCGGGAATATTACTTGAGAGAACGTCACGATGAAAAGCGACAGAGCAGGACTCTCCCTCCCAAAGCCATAAGAAAAACACGGCATGCCTTGTTTTTCTTGGTACATTTATGTTTTCATTTTGCTCCATCTGGCTGACAACCAACATTCCGAAGTTAAGTACTATTTTAAGGAGTTGTCAATTTTTGTTTATCAGATGACAAGTGAGCTTTTTCACGTGTTTGTCAGAAATGCTTTTAACGCTCACGTAGCAGATCAGAGTATTACATAATTTTTTCGGGTAAGAAAATCACAGGTGCCCATACGTCTGTGTTTGTTTTTGCCTCAATGTAGAATCCCTCTCAGGAAGGGGGGAGGGAGGGGGGGAGGGGGTGGGGTGGGGTCCTTTTTCCCTTTAAATATTTGCATGTGGTCCCTTGTTCCCGAAATTACTTTCGAACGTGTTCACAGCATTTTGATCCGGCCCTAAAATTGTTTACGTTCCCTTGTTCCCTAAGATATTTTGTCATTGTTCCTCTATTCCTCATTTCAAATTAGCCATGTTTCCTTGTTTCCGAAAACGTAGGGGAGGGCCTCAAATTGTAAGCTTGCATGCAATATTTTGAGATGCAATTTTAGCGGATTTTGACCTCTTAAAAAAGCCGTGCGTCCCGGTTGGCAGTCATTGCAGGACACAAGCGGTGAAATGCCTCAGTGGACCATGTGCACATAAACAGACTCCTGTAAACTTAAGGTCTTTTGACCCTTAAGATTGAAACCAGAATGACCATCGCAAATAAGCAATTGCAATGAAGTCCGAACAAGCTTTCTTGCTACAACACAAGTTCTCGTTACGTGTATAAGAGATTGGTAAATGCTAACCCCGTTAATACGAGAGAATCTTTGCTGACGTCATAGACTACTTTCACATATTAATAGCGACCATCTTTACATTCTTTTGTATTTTTGTTAATTAGACCTTCTGTCCTCGTTTTCAAACAAATTTTTTTCTTCCTAGCGAGGCTAGTAAGGCTTATTAGCACTAAAACAGAAGAATATTCTATTTGACCGACGTTATGAGAAAGGTCTATAGTGAACCGCATTTTGTTTCATTCATCATATCATCATATATCATCATATATCTTTATTTACCCTCGGATTTTTAGAGTAGTTTGGTGTAGCTTGGTGTAGCTCATTAATATTGCTTACAGAGGTCATCATATCATGCTATTTAAAATAGACTTCATAAGGTAAGAGAACTTGTTAAAACTAGATAAATCTCCACTTTTAAGTCTTTTTGCCTTCATGACGAGCTAGCTATTAACCATTAAAACTAACGGTTTTTTTGGGTGACAAAAGCGCTAATGATCGTAAACTTTTGTAAAATTTGGAATTTTCAGAGCATCATTGCTCAGAGATTATTTGGTATAAGCGCCTTTGAGAAGTTAGTGATAAGGGCGCTATATAAATGCACCACTTTACTTTTTTTTGTATATCGCGTTCAAAGTTTCAGAGTTAGTTCATTATACAATGCATTTTCTACACTTTGTTCTGACTCTGTGCTTAGAAAACGATAGCCTTTTGCTAACGAGGCCAAAAATGTAAACAAAGTAATTCCCCTTTAGGAGACTTGTGGGTGCTACGCTATTAAATTAGGTTAGGTTGACAATTACGGTCCCTCTTTACTGCTATAGGACTGCAATTGTGTCTAAATGAAGCCAGTAAGACATGTGACATTTCATTCATTGTCCATCATAGTTATATTAATCTTGAAGATTTTACAACATCTGTCAAAAAACAAAGCACATGACGACAAATCAGAGTAGTAATGCAACTCTTAACCCGATTATATGCTTTGGATGTGCTAGGCGAGATAAGGTTACATTGGAAACAATGTAGGCGAGTAACGAATTTTGTAGACAAATTTCTCCACTGAGTAACTCCTCTAATCGATTAAAAGTGTTACATTGCTGCAGAATTTATTTCAATCTACTAATTTTAATCTCCGAACGAGGATGTTTCTAACATAGCCAACTTGAAATTCTTAAAAATTAGAACTTAATTTACTCTTGTGGAAGTGATCATTTGAGATGTCCGTATTAGGACAGAATACGCGATTCATTTGCTATGACTAAATACGTTGGCACTTAAAAAATTCAATTTGTCCACCCTCGTGACAGCTGGATGACTTCCTGTTTGCTAGTATTTCTTGACGATGGCTGATCTATCGAGTCCAAATAAATGATTTGCAGATTATTCGCAAACCATTTTTCAGTGTTTATTAGTGCTGTTTTTGTTTCATTAGAAGAGTTTTGAATAAAATTTTCTTGATGATCTACGAACTGGAATTAGTATCTTTACAAACGACCAAGAAGACTGGAGGACGGGCTGATCGTGGAAGGGGCTTTAAAACCAAAACGCAAGTGTTGAAGAATAAATTGCTTCAAACAAAAAAAAAAGGCATTATGTCATAACACGCTTTATTTTACTCTTTTTGCGTTGTCATAATATTAATGTACGTAGGCTTGTTACATAACAACATCGTACATCGCACGTGAAAGTTACTGGAATCTACGAACTTGTTGCATCAAAAAAAAAAAAAAAAAAAAAAAAAAAAAAAAATATATATATATATATATATATATATATATATATATATATATATATATATATATATATATATATATATATATATATATATATATTCCAGTACTGTTTATTACTTCCAAACAGTTGGTCAGCAGTGATTGTAAGGCTGCGCAACCTATGAAATGAAAACTCGGACAAGTCATATCTAAGTGTGGAAAACACTTCCGTCATCAGAACTTCTTCTTCTTTTTTTTTTTTTATTCAGACTTCCGTACTTCCTACGCGGGACTATAAAGAGCTTTGGATTTCGAGAGGTTAAATTGCCCAGCACGAATAAATAACTCACTTCTAAGCACACATTACATGCCTGTGCCCTTTTGTCGAAGGCTCTTTTCGTTCCTAAACAACGTGTATCTTCATTCACGTTGTAAAATACTGTTACATAAAGAATAATTAGTCAAAGCAGGATGGCCATGAGGAAATACCCTGACACACCTCGCGTCGTTGTCAACTGAAGGGTCAACAGGATTCATTCAAGTTTTAAAATTGGTTCATCCCTGTCAACCCTGCTTTGGCATCGCGCCCACGTAACTTTAGGGGAATCCCCGATCAGTCATCTACTTGCAAGAAGCAGTTCGTCCACTATGCAGCTTGTGTTTTTGTTAGGTTCCGTTTGTTTCCTAATTTACTGTGTTACTGTCTTTTTCAAGACTTTCGCTAGCTTTTTTATCCATACCTTGACGATTTTTGATGATCACGGTGAAAAGAATCGAATTACATCCCAAGGCGACCACAAGTGAAAATGTATACCCCCTCCCACGTAACATTTCTCATATAAGTCTTAATGTGATGACACCGCTCTTTATTTGGGACGGGCCTTGTTTATCAACAGTCTCGACAAATTTTCCGCTTTAAAACAAGTTCATTTCTGTAGTTGGCCTCTCCACAGTGTGCTTGCTTGTTAATTCGATCACTCTGTGGACAAATCGCTGCCTTAAATAATCATGGAAAGGCATTTCCACGGAACAATGAGTTCCGTGATGGAAAACAGTAATTTCTTCGCTCTTTGTACATTCATTGTCAGTCTTGGCTTGCTGGTGAGTAAAGAGCCTCAAATGTTCTCTTGTTTTGTTAAAGATCAAGACCAAAACTTTGTTAATGGTTCGATTTCCTTCTTTTTGCGAAAAACTACGCAATTTTCCCACTTGCAAAAAATTTGCTGACGGTGTAGATTTGTGGCAACGTGGCTATGGTGTCGCTTAGAGAACCATTGCGTTCTCAAATGGGGTCTTCAATTTCAAAAACTCGATAGGAGATCGTCTGTTCAACTTAGTTGTTTGACGTTGCTTTGTTTCTGTGTAGGATACTTAAGTGTTACGATGCGTTTCAAGAACAATGTATACATGTAAATATTTCTCATACCCACATGGTCATAAGAATAGTGTGCGGAAGTGTTAATTAGAGAATTTCTCTCATAACTGTTTTTTTTTTCATATCTACACTGGCTGTAACAACTCACACTGAATAATTTTACACTTTCATCCGCTTTCATGTGTGAATTAACAAATTGATTTGTTTATCTCACATTTCGGAAATCTTACCAACGATTAAAGCTCGTTTACTTAATGACTTTGTCTCGCGATTTAAAAAAAGGTATACATGTAACGAGAAACAAACTGCTAGAAAATCGTTTCTATTGTTCCTGTTGATTCCGGAAGGTGCTTCGTTAGCAGTTCAGAACTTGACATGATTGGGTAGGCCGAGGAAAGGAAGGTTTTCACCACAAAGAAAAAACAAAAAAGGTCCATTTTTCCTCAGCTAAGGTGATGCGCCCACCTCGTAAAATTCTGCAATTTTAGGGTACGATTCAACAAAAACATTAAAAAAAACAAAGACTTGAGGTTGATGGCTCACATGCTTGATGTTGTGTCTGTTACACAACAATTATGACCCTGTGACCTAAGATGATTTCATTTGTTGAGAATGCCGTGAATGCTTACTCACTTTTAGTCACAAAAAACTTGGCATCACTTACATCAGATTTTCAGCTGGTTAAAGTCGGCTTTTGATTGATTTCTCATACAGACGACTGCCCTAGTACTTTTCGAAATATGATAGCCGTAAAGTTGGTCACATGCAAGTTCGAAGGCAATGTACAGTCCGTGCCAAAATCAATTTCGCGCGTTTTGTGGCGCAAGCCCCTACGCGTTTTAGGAGATTTTCGAAAGTTGGAATGCAGTACTGCGTACAGCTATTTTTCGGTTTTGTTCAAGGGAAATGTGTTTTATCATGGCTAACACGAAGCAATCAGTAAATACCTGAGGAATATAATTTCGTTAAATTTTAGGCTGGAAATCAGATATGTTATGTTTAATTACGAGTTAAAATGTGCTTGTTACGATATCCTTGGAGAATTACGGCATGATTTTTCTTCAAAATATTTACCTCTTTTTTCGTTCTTTGTTTCTACTATTACTTTACAGGTGCCTGGAGAAAATGCAGTCGTAGTGTGTAAGACCCCGGAACAAATCCGCTGGGTCTCTGCGGGAAACACTAGATACAAGTGCCTCGATTGTCCTGATTGTCCCGCGGGATCTCAACCCTCCGTCCCGTGTGGCAACACAGTTCCGTACGGAACCGCTATCCACTGTGTTTCCTGTAAACTTGGGGAAACTTACTCGGACACTTACGGGAAAAATCAATGTAAATCATGTACTGTATGTTCTGAAGGAAGAGCGGTAAAAAAGAATTGTACTTTGTCCTGGAATACTGAATGTGATAACAAGTGCACAGATGGCTATTATCGCGAAGCATTCATTTTCCGATGTCTCAGTTGTGTGGAATGTTGCGGGGACGAAAACGACGAACTAGCGTCTGAATGCGCAAATGGTCCTAAGAAATGCAAAGTGCGATCTCTTTCTTGTGATAAAAAGAACACAAAGGCATCTGAAGCAGCGACAAGCGGCAGGAAGGTATCCTTGCTTGTGAATAAGCAAAATGAAACCTCTACCGTTTTCCATACCGTGACTCGTACAACGGAGAAGGAAATGGGAGTTGACGCACACAACCTACCTGCAAACCAGCCCACGCCATCAGGGGGGTCGTTTTCGTGGGACCCTCTTCGGCAAGAACAGAGAGACAACAGACAAAACAACAGAGAGGCGGAGGAACGAGAAACTGAAGACGATGGCAATAAAGTGCTTATTCTTGCTTCACTGCTGCCATTTACAACCATTGCGGTGGTTTTAGTGTTGATATTTTTTTGCATGATTCGTCAAGGGCGACTTCAACAGTATTGCCAAGCCAGTGGTAGAGCTGGAAATGACAGGGCAGTCCCTGTTCCCCTTGAAACGATCGCATCTTCCTCGCAAGAAATGATCGCCGGTGAGTCACTAGGCAACAAACAGAACGGTTTTTTTTTAATTCTTAGCCATACCTGCAACATAACCAGCTTTATTTTAAAAGGTTCTTCAGTACATTCACGTTAATTCTCATTCAAGATGGCGGGACCGCATGCTAATGTAGGCTTCATGTAATAATCATGTAATGTGATAATTGTTGGTTTTCACTCACGTGATCAACAGCCATGTTTTTCAACGAAAACAAAGGGAAGCGTTTGCATAATAATAGAGTTCAATTCCAGGAGGATTTGGTCAGGTTTCCAACATGGCCACCTTTTCTTTGTTTAGGGGCACCAACATGGCGGTCGTGACGTCATGTGAAAACCGAGAATGCCTTCCCGTCCGGCGATGTGTACCGCTTCTTGTACGCTTCGCATTTCCTTTAGGCGACTAACAGTTACATAAAGCACAAGCACAGAAAAATGCAGGCCGTAATGAAAAACGTAGAATTTCTCAGGCTACGTATTCAGTCAGACTTAACATTTCCAAATGATTGACGTTTTGACCGCTGACCGGTTTGCTCAGTGGGCTGAGCACCTGAGACTAGCGTGCGGGAGATCACGTGAGTTCAAGTCCGGCCGGACCAACAACCGGGCGGGAATCTTTAAATAATTGAGGAGAAAGTGCTGCCTTTGTAATTACATCCGCAAATGGTTAGACTTAAATGCCTTCCCCAAAACGGTCCATCGACCACGATCTTAGTCCCTTTATCATCTCTCACTTTCCATTTGAGAGGGGAAGTAGTGCGCCCCTGACCAAGGCAAGCCTTGAAAAGGGAAAATAAAATAGCATATTTTTTTTGCAAGCCATTTTGATTGAATCTTACTTGTTACTTTATTCAGCTCAGTTAAGCCTGGAGAACTTTGAAAAGGACCACATGGAGCTTTTTGACTGGATGTGCTCGAGGCTTGATATTGGAAGACGGAGCTGGTTTCGCAAGGACTACGAACGCCTAGCTGCTAAGTTCAAGAAGATTTCTCTGGAAGAGCGCAACGCGTTGCACGAGGAGCTGACAAGAAACGGAAGCCCCTCTAAGCTGTTAATGAGCTTGCTGCAGACGAAATACCCAGAGCTTACAGTACCTGACTTCCTCAAAAAAATTAAAGAGATTGGACGCAATGACATTGCGAAGGAACTTTTTCCTCTGGTCAAGCACTGCGCTTGAAAGTCATCTGCGCATAGAGAGATATAACTGTTACAGTTCTCAGCAAAAAAATGGGTGACAGGTATGATCTTTTAAGGAAGTCATATCAATCTGTGAACATTGAGGACTGAGCGGATAGGAAGCTTCAGCAAGGGGCGGGTCGCCCCTGACAACTCAATAACTTTAAAATTTGCCGTCGCGGCGTTTAACGCTCGAAGGCGTTGACCGGCTTTAGACTCAAAGTCACTTTGTTTTGTTTTTTTTTTTTCCTTTTGTTTTCCTTGGAGCTGGCTGTTTTCAAATGTGACCACAGTTCCTGGGTGACTGGGATTCAAACTGCTCACGAGACGAGCTGGTGGACGATGATCCATCACAATCAGCATTAACACTTTCGCAGGTCGATGTCGTTTTATCCACTATAATATCGTTCAGTGTGAAACTTAAAATCTCAAGTTCATTGTACAGACAGTTACGATCGAAATTCTTTCTTTAATAAGCTCGAGAGGAAACGCTGCTGTTGTTGTTGAACTTGATCATTGTTATAACAACTTGAATAAGAAGCCGGCTTCCGCTCAAGTTGTTGAAAGGCGTCGATCAAGATCACCTTCAACAATCTATGTAATGACCTTACCACACCACATGATCTTACCTCGGCCACTATGGATGGAAACATAATTTGTTTATATCTGATTTTGCAAATTAAAATATATTTGATCAGAATTTAATTAATTATTTTAATTAATTATTTTATTTATGATCACAGATGACGATGCAATCTAACGCCAAATTGACAAATAATAAATTAAACAATCACGAAATAATAAGCTAGGGAAATACATTTAAAGTAGTTCAAACCAGTTTCAACAATTTGAAGGAATTGTTTCATCCGAGGGATGGGCTCGATTAATTAACCTATTAAACGTCAATGTTAAGGTATCAAAGCCAAACAAGATACACACACATTATTATGACATAACTGGGTCTCCGTAGCAACAGGAAATTTTAGAAACATTCTATGTTTTATCCTTAAATTTATTCTTTTGTCTCAAAAACAAACTGGATGACCCCCAATTTTTATTGCTGGAAAGTAATATGCGGCTAAGATAAGAGCCCATTCAGAACCACCTTTAAAATTTTAAGGTAAACGCTCGAGATATTTTTTAAGCTTTGCACAGAGTTGTGTTTAAGCCTGATAATCACTTTTTAGCCATTAAAAGTTGGGGATCACTGCGTTCGTTTCTTGGATAGAAGTTTTAAAGACGAAACAATGGTAACCTGTTACGTCACATCAATCCGTGCATCTGGTCAAGCAATAAGACATTGCGGTTGCGTGAACCAGGTGTGTAGTTTCAATCCTTCGAAATAATGCAGATTTTGAAAGTGTTAAAACTGATTTGAGCTTCCTGTAGTTATGTGCCTGACCTAACGACTAAGGGGAAATCAGTCAGTCAGCTATTATAACTTGTTATTTTTGCAATTAAGGTGAGAAGAGGCCCCAAAGATGAAAATATATATATTTACGTGTTGACAACAAGTTGTATCATCTTAGTAAGACAACGATTTGTAAACTCTCAAAAGGTGATATCCCTTTAAATGATCAGCGGTTTGATGAAATGAAATCTTCTTTCGAGGATTTTAATTGGGAAATATTTATTTGTGTCAAATTAAAAGGGCAATATTTTTTAATACTTTGCAGTGAAAGACTTACATGGCTTATTTGTAAATGGCTTTGCTTCGCCTGGTGATGGGAATAAAAAAAATCCAACATCCTAATACGCCTCTTCATAGTTCAGTGGTCATTAAATATTTAGGTCTGAACAGTTATAATGTCAGAAGAAGTTGATTAACAGCCAGTCTCTTCATGTCTCTTGGGTTACGACACATCCTTCCTCGAAATAATTAACTTTTCAATGGGTTCGGTTGAATTTAACCCAAGCAGTGGACTCGAAGGCCGCTGTTTTGGGAATTAAATCACTCAGCGTTCATCCTTAAGGAAAGGGTCGGAAAAGACCAGGCAGTTGCTGCAAAGTTGTCCTTTGAGGCTGCGTTGCTCACTAGCGACTCAAGCATAAGCAAAAGTAACAAACTTGTGAATTAATGTTGCTTGTGCTTCCGCTAATTTGCGTCGCTAGATAACAACTATTCACCAAAGTGGACGTGGCTAGTGGTGGATATTTACCGAGCCGCTAAGCTGCGAGGTAAATACAACTCTAGCCACCGACTTTTTGGTGAATAGTTGTATTAGTATATACTAAAACAGTGAGATAATTTAGAACAAACAGATGACTTTAACTCATTTATTCCTGCAACGATTAGAATATTTTCGGGTGCAAATGCCGCGCGAGTTGCTCGGAGGTGAATAGGAAGGGATTTTGAATAGCCAACCAGAGTGCAGATGTAACGCTATCCACTGTTTCAGTATATACTAATGATCACTAGCTCCTATTTATTCCCTACGGTTAACACCGATGAAAAAATGTCGTGTTCCACACCGTCTGATGCTACCTGTTCTGTTCTGCGTAACCCTTCAAATCCCAAAACCACATACACCTTATTCCAAAACTGATGGCCTCCATTTTAGTATTCTTTTATTTGATTGCAAATTGGCCATTCTGGCCTCATTGAAGGTTAAATATTCTTTTGAATTATACGTTTGAAAGTGAGGCCAAAAGGGCCAGTTTGCAAGAAGACATAAGAATACTAAGATGGCGGCCATTTTGGATTAAGGTGGATACTAGGACGTGAGGCCTCAGTTGTTCAAAAGGTGGATAACGCTATCCACTGGATAAACCACTAGCCATTGGGTAGTGCAATATTGTTCGCTATTACGTATCCAGCGGATAGTGCTATCTATCGTTTGAACTACTGAACTCTCTTTAATTTGGAAAAGAGAGATAGCCTGGGTTGAGAATAGGCGCGCGAGCGTTTATGGGATGATTTCGGGGGACGAGAAGATAAACAAACATGGCGAATGCTGGACCAGAATGTAAGTTTAAAGTTAAAATCAAAGTAAACGAAGAAATCGAAAAAATGAAGTCTGAAAATGTGAGGCTAAAGGAAAAAGATGTGCAAACCTCGAGGAGAACGTGAAGAATGCACAGCTGCAAAGGTGGCTTCTTTGCCTTGGTACCAAAACTGTTGGAAAGAAAAGGGGTATTACGGTATCTTGACAAATGTTCTAATTTTAGTTAGTTACTTTTCTCTTCCGGTTTAAGCCCAAAAGATTGTTAAAATAAAATTCTCTTGTGACTATTAGTGACTTTAAGGCCCTGTTTACAAGCAGGTAGGAGGGTCGACGATAGCCCGGGTTTACAAGCACAATTTCACAGGTTGGGTTACCCTAGCACCAGGGTAACCCTAGCTGCTTTGTAAACACGTCTATGTCAAAAAGAAGAAATATATGCGTGCTAGGGTAACCAGGGTTACCCTCCCTCCTTGTAAACAAGCCTAATTATACCACCTGATTTCAATTTGTTCATCTAATATTACCACAAAACATTAAGCTAAACAATGAACTAAAACAAAGCCTTTGCACGCCCAGTAAGCGTGTTTTAAATTTTGGTACAATTCTTTGCCGTCTTCGTGCTGATGACGACATGAATTGACGACTTAATTTGAGGATGAGTAGAGGACACGAGAACCTGACGAAACATTACAAAATTATAATATATTAAAATTGTCATATTGCCAAAGAATTGAGAAGAAACATGAGGTTTCAATCTTCGAATTTTAAAGGAAGGAGAAGTTTCTGTGATGGCCGACTTGGAATCCATAAAAACTAGAACTTAATTTTCTGTTATTTTCTGTTATGGGAGAAATAATTTTAGATGTCCACGTTAGGATAGAATATGCCATACATTTGCTGTTAGCATTATACGATGGCACCAAACAATTTCATTTGTCCACCCTCGTGACAGATGGATGCTCTAGCTGTGATAATTTCCATCGACAAACTTCCAGTTGCTATAGTGGCCTGTACGGATCAGTGATCTAACGAGTCCAAAGAAAATTATTTGCAGATTATTTGCAATCCAATTTTCAATGTTTATTAGTACTGTTTTTGTTTCATTAGAAGCGTTTTGTATAAAAATTTCTTGATGAACTACAAACTGGAATGAATATCCTTACAAACGACCCAGAAGATGTGCGGATGGGCGGATTGTGGAAGGGGCTTTATAAAACCAAAACAGCAAGTGTTGAAGAATAATTTACTTCATACGATGATAATAATAATAATAATAATAATAATAATAATAATAATAATAATAATAATAATAATAATAATAATAAGAAGAAGAAGAAGAAGAAGAAGAAGAAGAAGAAGAAGAACACGCTTTTTACTCTTGTTGCCTTGTCACAATCTCGCTAGGATTGTTACATAACAACATGGTACATCGCACGTGAAAGTTACTGATCAAAAACTGGAATCTAATAAGTTGTTGCATTAAGTGAAAATTATTCCAGAGTACTTTGTGTTGTTTCCAAACAGTTGTTGAGCAGTGATTTTAAGGCTGCTCAACCTGTGAAATAAGAACTTGGACAAGTTCGTCATGAGAACTTCTTCTATTTTTAAATCCAGACTTCCGCAATTCCTACGCTGGACTATAAAGAGCTTCGGATTTCGAGAGGTTAAATTACCCAGCACCAACAAATCACTAATTTCTGAGCACTTATTTCGTGCCTATGCCGTTGTTTCCAAGGCTTTTTTTGACTAAATAGAGGATCGTTTCCTTCATTTACGTTGTAAAATACTGTTAGATAAGGAATAATTCGTGATAGCAAAATGGCCATGAGGAAATAACCTGACACAAGTCGCGTCCTTGTCACTTGAAGGGCCAACAGGATTCATTCAAGTTTTGAAAGTCAGTTAATTCCTATAAATAGTCAGGAAGCATATGTCCTGAAATAAAGTCCCGTGGGAATTTCTGGACCCTAAGGAACACGCCAAAAGTTGTCGGCAATTTTGAAGCTTGCACCGACGGCTTTTACGGGGAGTTAAAAATGTGACCCTCAAAATCCAACATGGAAACGAGGCTTGACATTCAAATGCTTTGTAAGCATCGTCAATGTTGGCCAATTTTTGACAAAAATTATCATACTTTTAATTGGAGTGTATCTGACACGTAACAGTAATAGAACGGATCACGTGACGCTAATGTGAAAACGAGGCTGGATTACATAATGCCTTGTAATTATATATTATAAACCTCATTAATAATTCATGATGGGAAAACAAAAGAAATGTTTTATTAAACAATATCTGTATTTCTGATACAGCTTTCTCTTCATTTACATAAATGTTTCTTTCAATTTTTGCGGTTAAAATGTCTTGAATCACCAAAAATACGTAGTGTACATTAACACTTAAATGCAGACATTTCATAAGCACAATACAATATTCGCGCCCGTATTGTATCGGATATAAAATGTCTCGCCTTCGGCTCGACATTTGATATCCGATACAATACGGTCGCGAATATTGTATTTAGTACTTATTGTTTGTGTCCACAGATTGTCCCAATATTACTTATACTATCTATTGGAGTGTAACTTAGACAACCCCGTAAATAAATCTGATCGTCGCCATGACATCTTCAACATTATCAACACCAGATAACTCATGATAATAATAATAATAATAATAATAATAATAATAATACTAAGAATAAGAATAATAATAATAATAATGTGAGAATGATATAAACACACGAGAAATGAAATGAAATGAAATAATAATAATAATAATAATAATAATAATAATAATAATAATAATAATAATAATAATAATAATAAATGCAAAGTACTAAATTAGGATTCATTTAAAAGTCGAAGAGGCATCTATTTACAAAGCATTTCTTAAACCTCTCTGTTTTGACACTTGGGATGTGGTAGGGATGGGATCTACTACGCAAAGCTCTGCTTTTCCGTTGGGGAAGAAGATCCTGCAGAGGGTACGAGGGATTATCCACAATACTACTCCATAGGTTCAAATCCCTATCTTTGATAATCTGTTTGATAGATGTTACATACTGTATGTACCCAAATCTCAATGTCCTTTTCTGTAGCCTATCAATTTGACTCAAATACTTACTATAAGCAGCAACACCCCAAACTCGGGTACAGTAAAAAAAGAGTGACATAATAAGAGAGTCATCAGCATCATTATCGCAGCTTCCATCATCTTCAGCATCATTGCAACTGCAGAGATCGATACATTTAAGTCCCGCTTCGTGACATTTGACATCTATTAGTGGAAAATTGCTCCTTAATTAGATGGAGGTTTGTATTGGTCTTTAACGTTGGAAATATTAAGTGTCTTAGGCTGGTACAGCAGGAATTTCTGGAGACTGGGTCGAGTAATGGCGGCATAAAGACGTACGTTGCTGTCGCCCGCACATTTTTCTGCCCTATTTTGGCAAATGGCCGTTTATTTTGGTCAATTTCTCAGCAAAAGAAAAACCAGATCTTCAGCTTCCTCCGACGAGTCAAGTCCTTCGCCGGAAATAAAAAAAACCAAGCAGTACTCCTCGCCAACGCACCACGAAGACGAAATAATGACAGCTCTCAGTATGACACAAGATGTTGGTGCAACTCTGCAAGCAATCCTAGCAAAACTGGAAAAGCTCGATTCAATAGAATCAGCCGTGAAGAAGATTGAAGCCAATCTCGAGAACTTAGAGAAACGAACCCAAAGGCTAGAAGATCTCCAAACAACAACGAATAAAGATATTGACGACCTAAAAGAAGGAATCAACTTTACCGGACAACAACTGAAGGAAAAGACAGAAGCTGCGGAGAAAGCGCATCGACTCTACGAAACTCAATTAGCAGAGCTGACGACAAAATGCCAGAAAACTGAGGTTCTGCTAGAGGAGGTCCACACTAAAAATCTTTACTTAGAAGCCTACTCTCGCCGGGAGAATATTAAATTCACCAACATAGTAGAATCGACAGAAATAGGCGGCCGCTCTGGTGAAAACACCGAAGATGTTCTTCGAAATTTTTTGGAACGGGATCTCGGTTACAGGGATGCAAGGAGCGTAGAAATCCAGCGAGTACATCGGATCGGTAAAAGCAAAGATGGAAATCCGCGTCCTATTCTAGCCCGTTTCCTCAGGTACAAAGACTGTGAGCAGATCTTTAAACTTGGTCACCGACTTAAAGGCACTAACTTCCAAATGTTCCGAGACCTTCCCAGGGATATCATTACCCGAAGGAAAGTACAGATGGATGCTTTTAAAGATGCCAGACGAAATGGAGTTGCTGCCTCCTTCAGCCAGTCGCAACCAGACAAACTGTATATTAAAGGTAAATTGTGGCCCGTCGGGCAAAAATTTACTGTCTAACCCACATAAAATAACTTTGTTCAGATTGACCTGCAAATTTCCTCAAAGTTTTCGCAGTTCCTTTTTTTTTATTGCCAATATACGTTTAACTAATTAGAGGCGGTCGACAGCTTAAATAGTCTAACAGAGCTACAGGCTTTTTCTCTTGTTTACTGTAGCAAGATGCCTAATTTCTCAACCAAAAGTCTTTTAGTAATTTTATTCAATTTGTGTGTGTTTTCGTTGTACTGTCTCCAGGGCATAGCAATCTATCTCATCAACAATAGCTTGAAGACATGTGGTCATTTAGATATCTTTTATTGTGAAAATGCAAAACCGTCAACTCCGTTTCTTTCATCACTCACAATACAACAGATTTGAAAATAGTTTCCCTTAATGTCAGGGGATTGGGAAACAATGCCAAAAGAAAAGAGGTGTTTAACTGGCTGAGAGTAAAAAAGAAATCTATTTATATGCTGCAAGAGGTCCATTGCTCTCAAGAAACTACTGATAAATGGACTTGTGAGTGGGGTTATAAAGCGCTCTTCAGCTGCTGCAGCAGCAACAAAGCAGGGGTTGGTATTCTTTTCAACAATAACTTCAATTGTCAGATCCACAAGGTTTTCTCGGATCCGAATGGTCGCTTTTTAATATGTGATATCGTTGCTGATAGCAAGCGTCTGACTGTGGCTAACATCTACGCTCCGAATGAAGACGATCCAAACTTCTTTCAGGTTTTCTTCGATCATTTATCAAACTTTAAATGTGAGGAAATTATAATTGGTGGGGACTTTAACTTAGTTCTTGAAGTTGAAAAGGATAAGAGGGGTGGCCTTGCCAGAACACACAAGAATGCCTTAAAAGTGATTCAAGACTTCTCTGAAAATCTTGGTTTGATTGATATTTGGAGACTTTTCAACCCGGAGACCAAGAGATATACTTGGCGACAAAACCAACCAGTCATACACTGTCGACTTGATTTTTTTCTAGTCAGTGAATCATCCTTATGTGATGTGACCCATGCAGATATTCTTCCTGGCTTCAAAACGGATCATTCGATGATTACTCTTAATGTAGCTTTACACTCGAACCCTAGAGGCAAAGGTTTTTGGAAATTGAACACGTCTCTTCTAAGCGAAATGAGATATGTCCAAGAAATTAAAACAGTAATTGAAAACACTGTGAACCAATACAAAGATGACATCTCGGTGAACCCAGCCCTACTCTGGGAGATGATCAAATTAAAGGTGCGAGAGAAATCAATATCCTATGCTGCTTACAAAAACGTGACAACAAGAAAACGTGAAGAAATGTTGGAACGCGAAATCGCTTTTTTAGAGAAACATATAGACAATTCAAGCAATGGTAACCCCTCATACCATATTGTTGCAGAAAGAATTTTTACCTTAAAGAAAGAACTGGAAAACATCTTTGAGTATCGGACCAAAGGTGCAATTATTAGGTCAAAGTCGCAATGGTACAACGAGGGCGAAAGGAACTCTGCATACTTTCTAAATCTTGAAAAAAGGCACTGTAAACAAGGAACAATTAGTCAATTAAAAATTAATGACACTGATTTCGTCACCACAGATAGAGATATCTTATCTGAATGTACCGCTTTCTACAAAAACCTTTATACGTCAAAAAAACCCGACAGCCTCCAGTCTACATTCTTCTCTGAAGTGAACTCCACTTCTTTGTCGAATGAAGAACAAATTTTATGTGAAGGCCCCTTAACTCAAACGGAATGTCTTGAAGCCCTGAAGAAGATGGAGTCCGACAAAACGCCAGGAACAGATGGACTTCCTGCCGAATTTTATAAAGTTTTTTGGAAAGACATTTCTCCTTTTTTAATTCCGGCACTCAACTATGCTTTAGATTCTGGCTGCCTTTCAGTGACGCAAAGACGAGGGGTGATTAAACTAATTCCAAAAAAAGATGCGGAACTGTACTTCATCAAAAATTGGAGACCTATTACCCTTTTGAATACTGACTACAAAATCGCAGCAAAATCTATTGCAAACCGAATTAAACTAGTACTTCCAAACCTTATCAATCATGATCAAACAGGATTCTTGAAAGAAAGATTCATAGGCGAAAATATCAGACTTATCGACTCTATTATCCAATACGCCACAGAAAAGAATATCCCGGGCCTATTACTTTTTATTGACTTTGAAAAGGCATTTGATTCTCTCGAATGGTCCTTCATACATGACACACTAAGTTTCTACGGATTTGGTGCTTCATTGATTAACTGGGTGAAAACCCTGTATAGTAATACTGAAAGCTGCATTCTGAATAATGGATGGGCAAGTAATTTTTTTGAGATTCAACGAGGTGTTAGGCAAGGCTGCCCGCTCTCACCTTATTTATTTATCCTATCAGCAGAGGTGCTTGCCATGGCAATTAGAAAAAATACTAATATAAAGGGAATCTCTGTAAATAATGTGGAAATTAAGTTAAGTCAGTATGCCGATGACACAACACTTATATTAGACGGGTCACGCGAATCTCTTTTTTCATCCCTCGCAATGCTTGACGATTTCAGCAAAGTCTCTGGCCTCAGACTCAATGATAAGAAAACTGAAGCTCTATGGATCGGCGCAAGTGTTGGAAATGATAAAATTTTGTTATCAGGAAAAGAACTCAAATGGCCAAAAGACAAGGTTAAATCCCTAGGTCTATGGATTTCAACAGATCCCGAACTATCTGCCTCCTTAAACTACAATGAGAAACTTGAAAAAGTTAAAGAAATCCTGAGATGCTGGAAATACCGCCGACTCACATTGCTAGGGAAAATCACTGTTATCAAATCACTAGTGGTCTCCCAATTAGTCTACCTGCTCTCACCTCTTCGCTCAAACTACAGAGTTTTAAACGAAATAAATGACTTACTCTACACTTTTCTATGGAATGGCAAAGGAGACAAGATAAAACGGAAGGTAATGATCAACGATTTCGGTGATGGTGGCTTAAAAATGATTGATATAAGTTCCTTCAATAAATCCCTCAAAATGACATGGATTAAAAAATACTTGGATAACAATAACAAGGGAAAATGGAAAATTTTTTTCGATATAACCCTCCAAAAATATGGTTGTCAAAACTTTTTTTCCTACAACCTTAATGTTAAGGACATCTTATCGAAAATAACAACTTCGGATGGCTTTTTAAAAGAAGTATTAGAAATTTGGGCAGAAGTTAACTTTGAACCAGAAATAGCATCGAAAAATCACTTTCTGGACCAACAACTTTGGCATAACTCCTTAATAAAGATAGCCAACAAGACAATTTTTTTTCAAAATTGGTTCAATAAGGGAATAACTCGGGTGAAGCATCTTTTAGGATCGGACAACAACTTTCTCTCGCTAAATGATTTTCGCTGTAAGTATGAAATTGACCCTCGCCCTCTCAGCTTCTACGGATTAATATCCGCTGTTAAGTCTATTCGGATCGATTCAAATTTTCAAGATCTACAGAACACCGACCACGAAAAGGAGCCACTTACAACAAGAATTTTACAAGCCAAAAAAGCAACTACCTTAATATATAAAAAAATTGATCAGTATCAAGAGCTTAACCCCCGAGCCAAGTCAAAAAAAATGGATACAGGATTGTGACCTACCAACAAATGACAACATAAATTGGACTGCTGCTTATATTTTAGCTAAACAATGCACAAAGAGCACTAAGCTAATAGAGTTCCAGTTTAAACTCTTACATAGACGCGTATCAACCAATAACTTCTTATTTAGAATAGGTCTAAAGGGCGATGAAAACTGCAGCTTTTGTCTCACCTCCTCTGAGTCACTTATTCATCTTTTTTGGACGTGCAGCCACACATCTCACTTTTGGAATAAACTTACTGAATGGCTAATAAACCTAAATGTACTTCCTAGGGATTATGCTTTGACAAATACTACTGCTTTGGGTCTGAGGCCAGATATCTCTCAATTCGCACTTCTTATAAATTATTGCTTTCTCTTAGCACGATATCACATATGGCTCGCTAAGACAAAGGAAGGCCATCCAAACCTTACACATTTCATACGCACTTTAAAATCACGATATGAAATAGAAATAAAAAGTGGAGACACAAAGAAATGGAAACCTCTTGCAGGATATATGAGGATCTAAATAATATTAGTATATTTCTTCACCTATCTGTATTTTATCTCCTACCCATTAGTTTTCTTTCAAATCTCCTGTCAGGTGCATATCTTACATTACCTGTAGTGAACCACATGCCTTTACCCTGTTTTTGATGCCTCCATAGTGCAACTTCAAGCTGTAATGATAATTATCTATTTTTCTTCTTTTTTTCTTTGCCCTTTGTCGTCACTGCATGTGTTAGTAGTACTGTCTCCACTGTATTTGTTAGTCGTGTAGATTTGTTAGTCGTCGTAATTCAAACACGGTTAAAATTAGAGTAATATCATGTAAATAGAGCTAGTGCTGTAAGTAGTCAGTGTACTGTTCGTAAGCATTGTATTCTCTTGTATTGTTGCAAATAAAAAAATAAAAATAAAATAAAAAATAAAAAAAAAAGGAATTTCTCAATTCCGGCAGCGGTCTTTGCTCGGGTTGCTTACCTTAACGTGAAAGTGTTCGTAAAAAATGTACTCGAGTGTTGTCCGCGGCTTGCTCAAGCCGTGAATGGCTCCTAGGCATGCATTTGTTTTGTTATTATAGCCCAGACTTTTTGCTCCTGTAAATTCGCCTGAGAAAAATAGCGAACGCGAGAAACGAATCACGTATTGCTAAAGAAAAAGATTCAGCGAAAAAGCGAATGTGGAGTGCCTCGGAAGAGAAACAGCTTCTCACTATTTGTAGTGGTATCGAAATTGCTAAGCAACCTGACAGTTGCGTCACCTGAGCCAGTGTACGTTCTGCAGCACACCGCAAGTGTTCGTTTACGACTCAAGTTACTGGATCGATACTGGATTACATTTAAGACTTTAGTTAAATAATTTTTCGTGGCTTGTTTGCTTATTGGAGCCATTCATCTTTTAATGTCGCAAATCTTGCGCCAAACGAGGCATCAGTCTTACCCCAAAACGACGCATCAAAATAAATTACACCATCATTGGACCAGTTGGCCGTGAACTTAGCCGCGAACCATCTATACGAGCATTTCGCCTCTTATGTAAGCCGCACTCGTATAAATGGCCCAGTTCGCGTCTTACGTAAGCTGTGGCTTATTTTCCCTCGCATAAACGGCCCTATTGACACCTGAAAGATTCAGGTGGCTCCAACGGCATTCGACTTCATGACCTCTACGATGCTGATGCAATGCTCTTGCTCTCCGGCAGTTAATCGATTTCGATGTTGACTAATCCGAGAGTAATCAGCGCCGGGGGTTGCGCATTGCACGTTCTTAGGTGTGCAGTTAGTCCAGCCTTGGAACTACGCAAGCAGTTTCACCTAGTGCACTTTACGGAAAGCAGTTATAAGTTGTAATAGACCATCACCGCCATGTTTTATGACTTCAGCTGGTATGCCATCCAGACCAGGCGCTTTACCAATGTTAGCAGCTTTTACAGCTTTCCTTAGTTCTTCCATTCAAATGCATCATTGTCTCCCAAGCAGTTAGGTGGTCAGTTGCATCGTTGTCTACTACGTTGCCTTCTTGATTCAGCAGTTGGTGAAAATGCTCTTTCCATCTGTCTGATATTTCTTTCATGTCTGTAAATAGCTGAGTTCCATCTAAATTCTTAACCGGGGCAACAGTGTTCGTTTTGGGGTCGCAAACAGTTTTAAGGACGGAGTACAGTCCCTGTGCAGTGAGTTGTTACACTTTCCAAACTTTTCTTTAACTGAGGAGAGAAGTGATCAAGCAAAAAATTTTATTCATCACACCCGCAAAGCGTCCTGTTATAATTGCTCCACTCTACGCATGGAATCCGGGAAACACCGCAGTTTTACAAGTCCAAGAGCAAGAATAATAGTGTTGAGATGTACCTTTCGACAATGCTCCTCTTCCTAATCACAACTGAAAATGTGTTCTCACAGTGTTAGAGTATGCATCTTCGGTTTGGGGCGGTATCCCCAAATACCTCGTTGAAGATCTGCAGCGTGTGCAGAATCACAGCCTTTCACTTATTTTGGCATTATGAAAGCTATAATTGTAGCCTTCCTAACCTTTAAGAGCGCAGGGATGCAGCTTCTAGGTGCAAACTCGAGAGAATTTTAAGTGATAAGAACTATCCCAATTACTCACTGATATCAATGCCAACGATCAATAGCCTCTACTCGAGTTATGAATCGCGTTAAGCCTTTGAAGATACCATATTCTAGACTGATACGCACATGAAGTCCTTTGTGCTAAGGTCAAGTCGCATTTTAAACAATAGATGATTTTCTCGTGAATTTTTATTCTGTGATACCCTAAGTATTTAAATTGTACCGTGACATTGCCTCTTACATTTTTCATGGACACGAGATCAGATTTATTACTGTTGTGTTACAGAGTTGTCTGAGTTACACTCCAATAGAAAGTATAAGTAATATTGGGACAATCTGTTGCCGTTAGGGTGGTCACCGATCTGTTCTATTACTCTTACGAGTCAGATAGACCCCAACTTTAAGTATGAAAATTTTTGTCGAAGATTTGTCACCATTGACGATGGTTACAAAGCATTTGAAGGTCAAGCCTCATTTTCATGTTAGACTTTGAGGGTCACACTTTTAACTCCACGTAAAAGCCGTTGGCACAAGTTACAAAATTGCCGACAACATTTGGCATGTTCCTTAGGGCCTCCTTAACACATCTAGATAGGCGGCTTGCTCTCATCACGAAATTCCCACGGGATTACAGAAGCTCCCAGACTAAAACCCCGCTTTGGCATCTCGCCCACGTAACTATTAGTTACACTCCAATAGATAGTATAAGTAATATTGGGACTATCTGTGGACACAAACGATAATTACAAGGCATTATGTGATCCAGCCTCGTTTTTACGTTAGCGTCACGTGATCCGTTCTATTATTGTTACGTGTCAGATACACTCCAATTAAAAGTGTGAGAGTTTTTGTCGAAGATTCGCCACCATTGACGATGGTTACAAAGCATTTGAATGTCACGCCTGGTTTCCATGCTGGATTCTGAGGGTCACACTTTTAACTCCCCAAAAATGCCGTCGATGCAAGCTACCAAATTGCCGACAACATTTGGGATGTTCCTCAGGGTCCCCTTAGCACACCTACATAGACGGCTTGCTTTCATCACGAAATTCCCACGGGACTTTATTTCAGGACATATGCTTCCTGACTATTTATAGGAATGAACTGACTTTCAAAACTTGAATGAATCCTGTTGGCCTTCAGGTGACGAAGACGCGACTGTTGTCAGTTTATTTCCTCATGGCCATTTTGCTATCACTAATTCTTCCTTATGTAACAGTATTTTACAACGTAAATGAAGGAAACAATCCTCTATTTAGCCTCAAAAAGAGCCTTGGACACAAGACCATAGGCATGAAATAAAAGCTCAGAAGCTGTTTATAGTCCCGCGTAGGAAGTGCGAAAGTCTGGATTTAAAAATAGAAGAAGTTCTGATGACGGAAGTGTTTTCCACACTTAGATATGACTTGTCCAAGTTTTGATTTCACAGGTTGAGCAGCCTTACAATCACTGCTCACCAACTGTTTGGAAACAATAAAAAGTACTCTGGAATAATTTTCATTTAATGCAACAACTTATTAGATTCCAGTTTTTGATCAGTAACTTTCACGTGCGATGTACCATGTTGTTATATAAGAATCCTAGCGGGATTGTGACAAGGCAACAAGAGTGAAAAGCGTGTTCTTCTTCTTCTTCTTCTTCTTCTTCTTCTTCTTCTTCTTATTATTATTATTATTATAATTATTATAATTATCATCGTATGAAGTAAATTATTCTTCAACACTTGCTGTTTTGGTTTTATAAAGCCCCTTCCACAATCCGCCAATCCGCCCATCTTCTGGGTCGTTTGTAAGGATATTCATTCCAGTTTGTGGTTCATCAAGAAAATTTTATACAAAACGCTTCTAATGAAACAAAAACAGTACTAATAAACATTGAAAATTGGATTGCAAATAATCTGCAAATAATTTTCTTTGGACTCGTTAGATCACTGATCCGTACAGGCCACTATAGCAACTGGAAGTTTGTCGATGGAAATTATCACAGCTAGAGCATCCATCTGTCACGAGGGTGGACAAATGAAATTGTTTGGTGCCATCGTATAATGCTAACAGCAAATGTATGGCATATTCTATCCTAACGTGGACATCTAAAATTATTTCTCCCATAACAGAAAATAACAGAAAATTAAGTTCTAGGTTTTATGGATTCCAAGTCGGCCATCACAGAAACTTCTCCTTCCTTTAAAATTCGAAGATTGAAACCTCATGTTTCTTCTCAATTCTTTGGCAATATGACAATTTTAATATATTATAATGTTGTAATGTTTCGTCAGGTTCTCGTGTCCTCTACTCATCCTCAAATTAAGTCAATTCACGTCGTCGTCAGGACGAAGACGGCAAAGAATTGTACCAAAATTTAAAACACACTTACTGGGCGTGCAAAGGCTTTGTTTTAGTTCATTGTTTAGCTTATTGTTTTGTGGTAATATTAGATAAACAAATTGAAATCATGTGGTATAATTAGGCTTGTTTACAAGAAGGGAGGGTAACCCTAGTGCTAGGGTTACCCTAGCAAGAGGGTTACTCTAGCACGCACATATTTCTTCTTTTTGTCATCGACGTGTTCACAAGGCAGCTAGGGTTTACCCTGGCGCTAGTGTAACCCTACCTGTGAAATTTTGCTTGTAAACCCGGGGTATCGTCGACCCTCCTACCTGCTTGTAAACAGGGCCTTAAAGTCACTAATAGTCGCAAGAGAATTTTAACTTTTAACAATCTTTTGGGCTTTAACCGAAAGGGAAACGTAACAAACTAAAATTAGAACATTTGTCAAGATAACGTAATACCCCTTTTCTTTCCAGCAGTTTTGGTACCAAGGCAAAGAAGTCACCTTTGCAGCAGTGCATTCTTCACGTTTTCCTCGAGGTTTGCACATCTTTTTCCTTTAGCCTCACATTTTCAGACTTCATTTTTTCGATTTCTTTGTTTACTTTGATTTTAACTTTAAACTTACATTCTGGTCCAGCATTCGCCATGTTTGTTTATCTTCTCGTCCCCCGAAATCATCCCATAAACGCTCGCGCGCCTATTCTCAACCCAGGCTATCTCTCTTTTCCAAATTAAAGAGAGTCAGTAGTTCAAACGATAGATAGCACTATCCGCTGGATACGTCATAGCGAACAATATTGCACTACCCAATGGTTAGTGGTTTATCCAGTGGATAGCGTTATCCACCTTTTGAACAACTGAGGCCAGACGTCCTAGTATACACCTTAATCCAAAATGGCCGCCATCTTAGTATTCTTTTGTCTTCTTGCAAACTGGCCCTTTTGGCATCACTTTCAAACGTATAATTCAAAAGAATATTTAACCTTCAATGAGGCCAGAATGGCCAATTTGCAATCAAATAAAAGAATACTAAAATGGAGGCCATCAGTTTTGGAATAAGGTGTATGTGATTTTGGGATTTGAAGGGTTACGCAGACCAGAACAAGTAGCATCAGACGGTGTGGAACACGACATTTTTTCATCGGTGTTAACCGTAGGGAATAAATAGGAGCTGGTGATCATTAGTATATACTGAAACAGTGGATAGCGTTACATCTGCACTCTGATTGGCTATTCAAAATCCCTTCCTATTCACCTCCGAGCAACTCGCGCGGCATTTGCACCCGAAAATATTGTAATCGTTGCAGGAATAAATGAGTTAAAGTCATCTGTTTGTTCTAAATTATCTCACTGTTTTAGTATATACTAATACAACTATTCACCGAAATGTCGGTGGCTATTAGCGGCTCGGCAAATATCCACCACTAGCCACCTCCACTTTGGTGAATAGTTGTTATCTAGCGACGCAAATTAGCGGAAGCACAAGCAACATTAATTCACAAGTTTGTCACTTTTGCTTATGCTTGAGTCGCTAGTGAGCAACGCAGCCTCAAAGGACAACTTTGCAGCAACTGCCTGTCCTTTTCCGACCCTTTGAAAGCTAACCGATTTCCCAAAACAGCGGCTTTTGAGCACACTGCTTGGGTTAAATTCAACCGAACCGACTTCTTTCGACGAAGGATGAGTCGTAACCCAAGAGACATGAAGAGACTGGCTGTAAGTCAACTTCTTTAGACATTTTAACTGTTCAGATCTGAATATTTAATTAACAGACAACTATGAAGAGGCATATTAGGATGTTGATTTGTTTTTTTAATTCCCATCACCAGGCGAAGCAAAGCCAATTTTACAAATAAGTCATGTCAATCTTTCATTACAAAGTGTTAAAAAAGTCCTTTTTGACACAAATAAATATTTCCCAATTAAAATCTTCGAAACTAGATTTCATTTCATCCAACCGCTTATCATTTAAGAGATATCACCCTTTGAGGTATTATGAATCGTTGTCTTACTAAGATGATACAACTTGTTAACAACACTTAAATATATATTTTGATCTTTGGGGCGTCTTCTCACCTTAATTGCAAAAATAACAAGTTATATTGACTGACTGACTGATCTCCCCCTTATGTACTATTCAATGATTAATTATTAAAAGTTGGCACGTAACTACAGTTTGCTGATTTTTTGAGGAAGCTCAAATCAGTTTTAACAAGTTTAAAATCTGCATTATTTCGAAGGATTGAAACTACACACCTGTTTCACGCAACCGCAATTATAACGAATCATATGAAATACCAATGATTGTTTGACAAGATGCACGGATTGATGTGACGTAACAGGTTACCATAGAAACAAGGGATTGTCTCATCTTTAAACACTTGTACCTAAGAAACGAACGCGGTGACCCCCATTTTCTATAGCTATAAAGTGATTGTCAGGCTAAAACAAAACTCTCTGCAAAGTAAAAAAATTTTGCGAGCGTTCACCTTAACAAATTTTGGTGGTTCTGAATCGGCATCAGAGAATTTGTTTTAACTTGGAAGAGAGTCTTATCTTAGCCGCTTATTACTCAGTTTCCAGAACTAAGAATTAGGGGTCACCCGGTTTGTTTTTGAGATGAAAGCATAAGTTTAAGGACAAACATAGAATGTTTCTAGATGAATTTCCTGTTACTACGGAGACCAATTATGTCACAATAATGTGTGTAACTTGTTAGACTATGATACCTTAACTTTGACTTTTAATAGGTTAGGTAATTAAACGAGTTCATCCCTCTGATGAACGTGACAATTCCCTGAAATTGTTGAAACTGGTTTAAGCTACTTTAAATTTATTTTCCTAGCTTGTCATTTGGTAATTGTTTAATTTATTATTTGTCAATTTGGCGTTAGATTGCATCGTTGTCTGTGATCATAAATGAAATAATTAATTATCCGAATTAAATTCTGATCAAACATATCTTAGTTTGGAAAGTCCGACAAGCAAATTATGTTTCTATCCATGGTGTCCGACGCAAGATCATGTGGTGTGGTAAGGTCATGACATGGATTGTTGAGGGTGATCTTGATCGACGCCTTTCAACAACTTGAGCGGAAGCCGGCTTCTTATTCAAGTTGTTATAACAATGATCAAGTTCAACAACAACAGCAGCGTTTCCTCTCGAGCTTATTGAAGAAAGAATTTCGATCGTAACTGTCTGTACAATGAACTTGAGATTTTAAGTTTCACACTGAACGATATTATAGTGGATAAAACGACATCGACCTGCGAAAGTGTTAATGCTGATTGTGATGGATCATCGTCCATCAGCTCGTCTCGTGAGCAGTTTGAATCCCAGTCACCCAGGAACTGTGGTCACATTTGGATACAGCCCGCTCCAAGGAAAGAAAAGGAAAAGAACGACAAAACAAAGTGACCGGTATTAAGCCGGTCAACGCCTTCGAGCGTTAAACGCCGCGACGGCAAATTCTATTAAAGGCGTTTTAAAGTTATTGAGTTGTCCCGGGCCACCCGCCCCACGCTGAAGCTTCCTATCCGCTCAGTCCTCAATGTTCACAGATTGATATGACTTCCTTAACAAGATCATACCTGTCACCCATTTTTTTGCTGAGAACTGTAACAGTTATATCTCTCTATGCGCAGATGACTTTCAAGCGCAGTGCTTGACCAGAGGAAAAAGTTCCTTCGCAATGTCATTGCGTCCAATCTCTTTAATTGTTTTGAGGAAGTCAGGTACTGTAAGCTCTGGGTATTTCGTCTGCAGCAAGCTCATTAACAGCTTAGAGGGGCTTCCGTTTCTTGTCAGCTCCTCGTGCAACGCGTTGCGCTCTTCCAGAGAAATCTTCTTGAACTTAGCAGCTAGGCGTTCGTAGTCCTTGCGAAACCAGCTCCGTCTTCCATTATCAAGCCTCGAGCACATCCAATCAAAAAGCTCCATGTGGTCCTTTTCAAAGTTCTCCAGGCTTAACTGAGCTGAATAAAGTAACAAGTAAGATTCAATCAAAAAGGCTTGCAAAAAAAATATGCTATTTTATTTTCCCATTTCAAGGCTTTCCTTGGTCTGGGGCGCACTACTTCCCCTCTCAAATGGAAAGTGAGAGATGATAAAGGGACTAAGATCGTGGTCGATGGACCGTTTTGGGGAAGGCATTTAAGTCTAACCATTTGCGGATGTAATTACAAAGGCAGCACTTTCTCCTCAATTATTTAAAGATTCCCGCCCGGTTGTTGGTCCGGCCGGACTTGAACTCACGTGATCTCCCGCACGCTAGTCTCACATGCTCAGCCCACTGAGCAAACCGGTCAGCGGTCAAAACGTCAATCATTTGGAAATGTTAAGCCTGACTGAATACGTAGCCAGAGAAATTCTACGTTTTTCATTATGGCCTGCATTTTTCTGTGCTTGTGCTTTATGTAACTGTTAGTCGCCTGAAGGAAAGGCGAAGCGTACAAGAAGCGGTACACATCGCCGGACGGGAAGGCATTCTCGGTTTTCACATGACGTCACGACCGCCATGTTGGTGCCCCTAAACAAAAAAAAAGGCGGCCATGTTGGTGCCTCGACCAAATCCTCCTGGAATTGAACTCTATTATTATGCAAACGCTTCCTTTTGTTTTCGTTGAAAAACATGGCTGTTGATCACGTGAGTGAAAACCAACAATTATCACATTACATGATTAGTACATGAAGCCTACATTAGCATGCGGTCCCGCCATCTTGAATGAGAATTTATGTGAATGTACTGAAGAACCTTTTAAAATAAAGCTGGTTATGTTGCAGGTATGGCTAAGAATTTAAAAAAAACCGTTCTGTTTGTTGCCTAGTGACTCACCGGCGATCATTTCTTGCGAGGAAGATGCGATCGTTTCAAGTGGAATAGGGACTGCCCTGTCATTTCTAGCTCTACCACTGGCTTGGCAATAATGTTGAAGTCGCCCTTGATGAATCATGCAAAAAATTATCAACACTAACACCACCGCAATGGTTGTAAATGGCAGCAGGGAAGCAAGGATCAAGACTTTATTTCCATCTTCAGTTTCTAGTTCCTCCGCCTCTCTGCTGTCTGATTGTTGCCGAGGAGGGTCCCACGGAAACGACCCTCCTGATGGCTTCGCCTGATTTTCAGGTGGGTTGTGTGCGTCAACTCCCATTTCCTTCTCCGTTGTACGAGGTGTACGCCAAAAAACGGTAGAGGTTTCATTTTGCTTATTCACAAGCAAGGATACCTTCGTGCCGCTTGTCGCTGCCTCAGATGCCTTTGTGTTCTTTTTATCACAAGAAAGAGATCGCACTTTGCATTTCTTAGGACCATTTGCGCATTCAGACGCTAGTTCGTCGTTTTCGTCCCCGCAACATTCCGCACAACGGAGACATCCAAAGAGGAATGCTACGGGATAATAGCCATCAATGCATTTGTCATCGCATTCAGTATTAACGAACAAAGTGCAGTTCGTTTTTATCGCTCTTCCTTCAGAGCATACAGTACAGGATTCACACTGATGTTTCCCGTAATTGTTCGAGTAAGTTTCCCCAAGTTTACAGGAAACGCAGTGGACAGGGGTCCCGTATGGAACTGAGCTGCCACAGGGGACGGAGGGTTCAGATCCCGCGGGACAATCAGGACAATCGAGGCACTTGTATCTAGTGTTTCCCGCAGCCTGAACCCAGCGGATTTGTTCCGGCGTCTTACACACTGTGACTGCATTTCCTCCATACACCTGTAAAGTAAAAGTAGAAAAGAGAGGTAAATATTTTCAAGAAAGGTCATGCCGTAATTCTCCAAAGATCTTGTTATAAGTATGTTTTACCACGCAATTATGCGTAACATATCCGATTTCCTGCATCAAATATAACGGCGAAGTTATATTTCTGAAGTATTTACTGATTACTTCGTGTTGGTTATGGTAAAAGACGTTTTTCATATGCAAAGCCGAACATTGGTCATGCGTACTGCGCAGCATCTTTCGTAAATCTCTTGGAACGCGTTGCTCACAAAACGTGCGAAATTGATTACATTGCTTTCAAACTGGAATGTGACCAACTTAGGGCAGTCGTCTCTATGAGAAATCAATCGAAAGCCGACTTCAACCAGCTGGAAATCTGACGTACAAGCTGTAATGCCAAAGTTTTGTGAATATTAGTGAGTACGCATTCAAGGCATTCTTATCAAATGAAATCATCTTAGGTCGCAGGGTCATAATTGTTGTGTAACAGACTCAACATCAAGCATGTGAGCCTTCAGCTTCAAGCCTTTGTTTTTTAAATGTTTTTGTTGCACCATACATTAAAATTGCGCATTTTTGTTTAAGACAGATGCATCACCTTAATTGAGGAAAAATGGACCTTTTTGTATTGTCTGGGAGGTGAAAACCTTCCTTTTCTCGGCTTTAACGCAATCATGTCAAGCACCGAACTGCTAACGATGCACCTTGGAGACACATCATCACGAAATCAACAGGAATAATCAAAACGATTTTCTAGCGCTCTGTTCTCGTTATATCAGTGTGTATATCGTTTTAAAATCGCGAGACAGAATTATTAAGTAAACGATCTTTAATGGTTGGTAAGCTTTCCGAAATAGGACACAGTAATCGTTGTTAAACAAAGTAAATTGCTAATTTACATATTAAGAAAGCGGATGAAAATGTACAATTAAACAATTTGAGTTGTTACAGTCAGTGTAGATATGACAAGAAAAAAGTTATTTGAGAAATTCTCGAATTTGACAATCCTCGCACCATTCTCTCGTAATAATTTGAAAAATGTGTCACGACCATGTGCTTATGAAAAATACTTACATGTATACATTGTTCTCGAAACACATCCTTCGCTACACTTAAGTATCCTACACAAAAACAAAGCAGCATCGAACAACTGAGTAGAACAGACCATCTCCTATCGAGTTTTTGAAATTGTAGACTCCATTTGAAAACGAGATCGTTCTCTAAGCGAAGCTCTGCGCCACGTTGCCACAAATCTACACGGTCAGCACATTTTTAGCAAGTCGAAGAATAACGTGGTTTTGGAAGAGAGAATGAACTCGAAACATTATCAAAGAGTCATTGGCGCCTCTTCGTCTTCAGCTTG
This sequence comes from Montipora capitata, assembly GCA_949126865.1. Classification (NCBI taxonomy): domain Eukaryota; kingdom Metazoa; phylum Cnidaria; class Anthozoa; order Scleractinia; family Acroporidae; genus Montipora; species Montipora capitata. Next base: position 5,428,391 of record OX421450.1, read on the forward strand.
ACAAAATAAGAGAATATATAAGGCTCTGTACTTACCAGCAAGCCAAGACTGACTACGAATGAAAAAAGCTTCGAAACTTTAACCGTCCTGAGAGCGAATAAATTACTAATACTGAGGCTTTCCATCACGGAACTCCTTGTGGAGATATGCCTCTGCATGGTTATTTAATTAAAGGGAACGATTTGTCCAAAGAGTGGTCGAAGTCAAGTAAGCACACTGTGCAAAGGCCAAGCACAGAAATATACTTGTTTTCAAATGGGAAATTTGTCGAGACTGTTGATGTACAAGGCCCGTCCCAATAAGGACGGTGACATCACTTAAAACCTGATACAGGAAATGTGGAGAAATGTTGCGTGATAGAGGGTATGAATTTTCATTTGTCGTCACCTTGGGATGTCATGAATTCCATTTTTTTCACCGTCTTTGTTAATAACCGTCAAGGTTTATGGATTAAAAAAAGCTAGCGAAAGTCGTAAAAAAGAAAGTAACACAGTAAATTAGGAAACAAACGGAACCTGCTTCTTGCACGTAGATGGCTGATCGGGGATTCCCTTAAAGTATTTACTTAGACAGCCCTGTAACATAACAGTAATAAATCTGATCGCGTGTCCATTATAACATCATCGTCGTCATGACAATCCTCAACATTATCAACATCAGATAACTCATGGTCATCTTCATCAGCATCATTATCGCAGCTTCCGTCATCTTCAGCATCATTGCAGCTGCGGAGATCGATACATTACATTTCAGGCTATTAGATGGAGGATTGTATTGGTCTTTAACGTTGGAAATAAGCATCTTAGGCTGGTACAGCAGGAATTTCTCAATCCCGGCAGTGGTCTTTGCTAGGGTTGCGCGATTTTACCCAGATCTGCAAGTATCAGCTTCTAGGAATGCTTTCCAACACAATAGCTTCCAAAAGAGACAAATGATCCTCGGACTTATCTGGACAATTGAAGCAATTGTCTCATGTTAGGGCCGTTTATACGAGAGAAAATAAGCCGCGGCTTACATAAGACGCGAACACCCCGTTTAATTAAATGGTACGAAATCGAAGTTCACGGCTTACTTCATCCGCAGCTAGTTCAAGCCGCGGCTTATCCTGCGGCTTACCTTGGACGTGAAAGTGTTCGTAAAAAATGTACTCGAGTTTTGTCCGCGGCTTGCTCAAGCCGTGAATGGCTTCTAGGCGTGCATTTGTTTTGTTATTATAGCCCAGACATTTTGCTCCCGTAAATTCGCCTGAGAAGAATAGCGAACGCGTGCAACGAATCATGGAATTACTAAAGAAAAAGATTCAGCGAAAATGCGAATGTGGAGTGCCTCGGAAGAGAACAGCTTCTCACTATTTGTAGTGGTATCGAAATTGCTAAGCAACCTGACAGTTGTTTCACCTGAGCCAGTGTACGTTCTGCAGCACAACGCAAGTGTTCGTTTACGACTCAAGTTACTGGATCGATACTGGATTACATTTAAGACTTATAAGTTAAATAATTTTTCTTCGCTTGTTTGCTTATTGGAGCCATTCATCTTTTAATGACGCAAATCTTGCTTCAAAACGAGGCATCAGTCTTACCTCAAAACGACGCATCAAAATAAATTAGGCTATCATTGGACCAATTGGCCGCGAACTAAGCCGAGAACCATTTAAACGAGCATTTCGCGTCTTATGTAAGCCGCAGTCGTATAAATGGCCCAGTTCGCGTCTTACGTAAGCCGCGGCCAGTGTAAGCCGCGGCTTATTTTCCCTCGTATAAACGGCCCTATTGACATCTGAAAAATTCAGGTGGCTCCAATGACATTCGACCTCATGACCTGTACGATGCTGATGCAATGCTCTTGCTCTCCGGCAGTTACTCGATTTCGATGTTGACTGAGCCGAGAGTAATCAGCGCCGGGGGTTGCGTATTGCACGTTCTTAGGTGTTCAGTTAGTCCAGCCTTGGAACTACGCAAGCGGTTTCACCTAGTGCACTTTACGGAAGGCAGTTGTTGTAGTAGACCATCACCGCCATGTTTTATGACTTCAGCTGGTATGCCATCCAGACCAGGCGCTTTACCAATGTTAGCAGCTTTTACAGCTTTCCTTAGTTCTTCCACTCAAATGCATTATTGTCTCTCGAGCAGTTAGGTGGTCAGTTGCAGCATCGTCTACGTTGCCTTCTAGGTTCATCAGTTGGTGAAAATGCTCTTTCCATATGTCTGATATTTCTTCCATGTCTGTAAATAGCTGAGTTCCATCTGAATTCTTAACCGGGGCAACAGTGTTCGTTTTGGAGTCGCACACAGTTTTAAGTGCGGAGTACAATCCCTGTGCAGTGAGTTGTTACACTCTCCAAACTTTTCAATATCTTCCGCTTTCTTATTCCACCAGTTGTCTTTCATTGTTCTTAGCGGGTCAATTTGTAGGTCTCATTCGTTCCCGTGAAGGACTCCATGAATGAAATGAATGTATATTTGAAATGTGGGATATAGACGACTGAGGAGAGAAGTGATCAGGCAAAAAATTTTATTCGTCACACCCGCAAAGCGTCCTGTTATAATTGCTCCACTCTACGCATGGAATCCAGGAAACAACGCAGACCCTGAGTGTTGGTCCGGCCGGAGTTGAACTCACGACCTCCCACGTGACAGCCCGGTGCTCAGCCAACTGAGCCACCGGTGCGCGGTAAATGCTTCCTCTTCCTAGTCACAACTGAAAATGTGTTCTCACAGTGTTAGAGTATGTATCTTCGGTTTGGGGCGGTATCCCTAAATACCTCGTTGAAGATCTGCAGCGTGTGCAGAATCACAGCCTTTCACTTATTTTGGCATTATGAAAGCTATAATTGTAGCCTTCCTAACCTTTAAGAGCGCAGAGATGCAGCTTCTAGGTGCAAACTCCAGAAAATTTTAAGTGATAAGAACTATCCCAATTACTCACTGATATCAATGCCAACGATCAATAGCCTCTACTCGAGTTATGAATCGCGTTAAGCCTTTGAAGATACCATATTCTAGAACTGATAGACCCATGAAGTCCTTTGTGCTAAGGTCAAGTCGCATTTTAATCAATAGATGATTTTCTCACGAGTTTTTATTCTGCGAAACCCTAAGTATTTAAGTTGTACCTTGACATTGCCTCTTACATTTTTCATGGACACGAGATCAGATTTATTACTGTTGTGTTACAGAGTTGTCTAAGTTACACTCCATCTGTCGCCGTAAGCGTGGTCACGTGATCCGCTCTATTACTGTTACGAATCAGATAGACCCCAACTTTAAGTATGAAAATTTTTGTCGAAGATTTGTCACCATTGACGATGGTTACAAAGCAGTTGAAGGTCAAGCCTCGTTTCCATGTTAGACTCTGAGGGTCACACTTTAACTCCGCGTAAAAGCCGTTGGTACAAGTTACAAAATTGCCATCTAGATAGGCGGCTTGCTTTCATCAAGAAATTCCCACGAGATTACAGATGCTTCCAGACTAAAACCCGCTTTGGCATCTCGCCCACGTAACTTTAGGGGAATCCCCGATCAGTCATCTACTTGCAAGAGGCAGTTCGCCCAGGAGCTCATGCAGCTTGTGAGTTTGTTGGGTTCCGTTTGTTTCCTAATTTACTGTGTTACTTTCTTTTTTACGACTTTCGCTAGCTTTTTTTTAATCCATAAACCTTGACGATTATTAACAAAGACGGTGAAAAAAATGGAATTCATGACATCCCAAGGTGACGACAAATGAAAATTCATACCCTCTATCACGCAACATTTCTCCGCATTTCCTGTATCAGGTTTTAAGTCATGTCACCGTCCTTATTGGGACGGGCCTTGTACATCAACAGTCTCGACAAATTTCCCACTTGAAAACAAGTAAATTTCTGTGCTTGGCCTTTGCACAGTGTGCTTACTTGACTTCGACCACTCTTTGGACAAATCGTTCCCTTTAATTAAATAACCATGCAGAGGCATATCTCCACAAGGAGTTCCGTGATGGAAAGCCCCAGTATTAGTAATTTTTTCGCTCTCAGGATGGTTAAAATTTCGAAACTTTTTTCATTCGTAATCAGTCTTGGCTTGCTGGTAAGTACAGAGCCTTATATATTCTCTTATTTTGTCAAGCTGAAGACAAAGAGGCGCCAATGACTCTTTGTAAATGTTTCGATTTCATTCTCTTTTCGAAAACCACGTTATTCTTCGACTTGCTAAAAATGTGCTGACCGTGTAGATTTGTGGCAACGTGGCGAACAATGTATACATGTAAGTATTTTTCATAAGCATATGGTCGTGAGACATTTTTCAAATTATTACGGTAGAATGGTGCGAGGATTGTCAAATTCGAGAATTTCTCAAATAACTATTTTCTTGTCATATCTACACTGACTGTAACAACTAACATTGTTTAATTTTACATTTTCATCCGCTTTCTTATGTAAATTAGCAATTTACTTTGTTTAACAACGATTACTGTGTCATATTTCGGAAATCTTACCAACGATTAAGGATCGTTTATTTAATAATTCTGTCTCGCGATTTTAAAACGAGAAACAGAGCACGAGAAATCGTTTTGATGATTCCTGTTGATTTCGTGATGATGTGTCTTCAAGGTGCTTCGTTAGCAGTTCGGTGCTTGACATGATTGCGTTAAAACCGAGAAAAGGAAGGTTTTCACCACCTAGACAATACAAAAAGGTACATTTTTCCTAAATTAAGGTGATGCATCTGTCTTAAACAAAAATGCGCAATTTTAGTGTATGGTGCAACAAAAACATTTTAAAAGACAAAAGACTTGAAGCTGAAGGCTTGCTTGATGTTGAATCTGTTACACAACAATTATGACCCTGCGACCTAAGATGATTTCATTTGTTAAGAATGCCGTGAACGCTTACTAATTTTTAGTCACAAAACCTTGGCATTACAGCTTGTACGTCAGATTTCCAGCTGGTTGAAGTCGGTTTTCGATTGATTTCTCATAGAGACAACTGCCCTAATAATAGGCCCTAAAGTTGGTCACATGCCAGTTTGAAGGCAAAGTATAACCATGACGAAATCAATTTGGCGCGTTTTGTGGGACAGGCCCCAACGCGCTCTAAGAGATTTATGAAAGATGGAATGCAGTGCTGCGCATTACGCATGCCCAATTTTCGGCTCGGTACATGAAAAACGTCTTTTACCATAACCAACAAGAAGTAATCAGTAAATACTTCAGAAATATAATTTCGCCGTTAAATTTGAGGTTGGAAATCGGATATGTTACGCATAATTACGTGGTAAAACATACTTGTAACAAGATCTTTGGTGAATTACGGCATGACCCTTCTTGAAAATATTTACCTCTCTTTTCTACTTTTACTTTACAGGTGTATGGAGGAAATGCAGTTGCAGTGTGTAAGACGCCGGAACATATCCGCTGGGTTCAGGCTGCGGGAAACACTAGCTACAAGTGCCTCGATTGTCCTGATTGTCCCGCGGGATCTGAACCCTCCGTCCCCTGTGGCAGCTCAGTTCCATACGGGACCCCTGTCCACTGTGTTTCCTGTAAGCTTGGGGAAACTTACTCGAACAATTACGGAAAACATCGGTGTGAATCCTGTACTGTATGCTCTGAAGGAAGAGCGATAAAAACGAACTGCAGTTTGTTCGTTAATACTGAATGCGATGACAAATGCATAGATGGCTATTATTCCGTAGCATTCATCTTTCAATGTCTACGTTGTGCGGAATGTTGCGGAGACGAAAACGACGAAGTAACGTCTGAATGCGCAAATGGTTCCAAGAAGTGCAAATTGCGGTCTTTACCTTGCTATGAGAAGCATACGGCAAGGGTTGAAGCAGCGAGAAGCGACAGGAAGATATCCTTACCTGTGAATGAGACCTCTACTGTTTCGTACACAATTCATACAATGGAAAAGAGACTTAAAGTTAGAACACGCAACCCGCCTGTCAATCAGCCGACTCCATCAGAGGCGTCGATTTCGTCAGAACCTCGTTGGCAAGAATCAGACGACAGAGAGCTAGAGGCTGGAGAAGAAAGCGATGGAAACAAAGTATTGATTATTGTTTTTTCACTGTTGGTATTCACAACCCTTGTGTCAATAGTATCGATGTTTTGTTGCGTGCTTCGACAACGCCGACTTCAAAGGCTTCTCTCAGCCAGTGGTAGAGCTGGAAATGACAGGGCAGTCCATATTCCACTTGAACCGATCGCATCTTCCGCGCAAGAAGAGCAAATGAATCCCAGTGAGTAACTAGTTGATTAACAGAACGGGTTCTTTTTATTTCTTATCCATACCTGCAACATAACCAGCTTTATTCAGTTTTAAAAGTTTCTCCGGTACATTCATATGACATTTACATTCTCATTCAAGATGGCGGGACCACAAAGCTAAAGTCCCATAGTGCCCGTCTAGGGCTAGTAAGGCTTCATGTACTAATCATGTATTGTGACAATACCTACCTGTCACCTACCTGGTGATGGGTACAGCTTCTGGTAGACTTTGCATTGCCTTCAGGCGACTCACAGTTACATAAAGCACAAGCACAGAAAAGTGCAGGCCGTAATAAAGAACATATAATTTCTCTGGCTACGTACTCAATCAGGCTTAACATTCCAAATGATTGACGTTTTCACCGCCGACCTGTTGGCTCAGTTAGCTGAGCATCAGTCCGAGACTAGCGTTCGGGAGGTCGTGAGTTCAACTCCAGCCGGACCAACATCCAAAATCTTTACATAATCGAGGAGAAAGTGCTACCTTTGTAATTACATCCGCAAATGGTTAGACTTTCAAGTCTTCTCGGATAAGGACTATAAACCGTAGGCCCCGACTCACAATCCTTATTCATAAAGATCCCACACACCATTCGAAAAGAGGAGGGCACGAAGTTCCCAGTGTTGTGTTCTGGTCTGATCATAGTTAATAGAAATAGGCTGGGTATGAAACTCGACAAGTTTCTTTGTTTCATGTTTTTGTTCGCTTTTTTGGCCTTGACCCTGCACAAAACCCGACAAAAACACGCTTTTTTCGGCAGGATAACCAATCAAAAGCTTCGACTAATTTATTCGAAATTAACTTGCGAACCAAAAACAAAAGATTGTGCAGGGTCACGGTCGGTTCAACATCTGCAACTGTATTGTTCCTGCTTTTGAAATTCCCAGGGTTTCGTAACCAGTCCCTAGATTAACTATGGTCTGATCGAGGGCCACAATTTCATTAACCCACTCGTAAAACAAAGACTTTACTTCACTTCAACGTTGATATTACCATTTTTCTTTCCAAAATGGTTCATAGACCACGATCTTGGTTCCTTCATTATCGCTCACTTTCCCTTTGAGAGGGGACCTTGCGCCACCGACAAAGGCAAGCCTTGAAGAATACTTATAAACAATTATTCGCCGAAGGCGAGGTGAACATCGATGAATAAAAGCCGAGAGGAAGTCGAGTTTTTTTATTCACGGATATTCACCGAGCCTGAGGACGGTGAATAATAATTGTAGTATAATTCCATACGTGACTATTTGAAAAATATGCAGTTTCTTTAAAACAATTAATTTCTTCGTCTGTCAACTCGACAAAACAGCTTGCGGCCATTTTGGTAAAAACCGCTTAGGTGATTATCGCGTAATAGTCACCTCAAGCGCAACCAATCAGCGCAGAGAGTTTTCAATAATCACCTACGTAATTATACTAAAATAGCATATTTCATTTTGCGAGCCGTTTTGATTGAATCTTGCTTGTTTTTTTATTCAGCTCAGTTAAACCTTTAGCAGCTCGAGAACGACCACATGGAGCTGTTCGACTGAATGTGCTCCAGGCTTGATTACGGAAGACGGTGCTGGTTTCGAAAGGACTATGAACTCCTAGCCGCTAAGTACAAGATATCCCCGGAAGAACGCAACGCCTTACACGAGAAGCTGACAAGAAACAGAAGCCCCTCTAAGCTGTTAATGAGCTTGCTGCAGGCGAAATGCCCAGAGCTTACAGTACCTAAATTAATGAAAAACATTAAAGAGATTGGACGAAATGACATCGCCACTTGTCAAGAACTGTGCTTGAAAGTCCGTCTGCTCATAGACTGAGAGAGATATATAACCGCGCTAAAAAGTTGTAGTCATCGGCAAAAAGAATGGGTGACAGTTATGATCTTGTTAAGGAAGCCATATCAATCTGTGGAAATTTAATTAATTTAAGGAACGAGCGGATAGGAGGCTTCAGCGTGGGGCTTGGGGACAGCTCAATGTCCTCAATAACTTTGAAAGGCCTTTAACGATGGAATTCACTGTCGCCGTCGTATTTAGTCAAAGTCACTTTGTTTTGTTTTTTTCTTTTTCTTTTGCTTGGAGCGGGCTGCATTCAAAAGTGATCACAGTTCCATGGTGACTGAGATTCAAATTGCTCTCGAGACGAGGTGGTGGACGACAATCCATTACGATGAGCAACACTTTCGCAAGTCGATGTCTTTTTATCTACTAATATTGTTCAGTTTGAAACTGACTTTGCAAATTTAAATATATTTGATCAGAATTAAATTCGGATAATTAGTTTTTTATTTATGATGACAGATGAAGATGTCAAGCTAACGCCAAATTGACAAACAATAAATTGAATAATTACCAAATAACAAACTAGGAAATAAATTTATAGTGTCTCAAACCAGTTTCAACAATTCCATTGGATTGCTTCATCAGAGGGATGGACTCGACAACATTGCTTGACCTAACAGCAATGTTATGGTACCATACCCCAATAAGATACACGCCTTATTATGACAAAATTGGACTCCGTAGCAACAGGAAAGTCATCAAGAAAGATTCAATATTTTATCTTTAAATTAATGCCTTCATCTTAAAAAAAAACTGCTGAGTGGGTGGCGCCCAATTTTTGTTGCTCAAAAGTAATAAGCGGCTAAGATAAAACCCTCTGCCAAGTTAAAACAAATTCTCTGATGCTGATTTAGAACCACCTTAACGTTTCTTAAGGTGAACGCTCCACATTTTTACCCCTTGATTTTTTGAGAGTATCACATAGAATTCCATGAAAGAACAAAAACGCCATTTACCGTTTGCAAATATCTTCATTAGTTCCGGAGATATTTAAGTTTGAAAAATGGGTAAAATATGCCAATGAAATGACTGATGACGCCATACACTCAACCCAATATTATATTGAGTATATAAATAGAGCTAACTTGGCCAATTTGCAGCACAGACCATTGAAACTTGGTAGTCTAATAGTTCTACAGGAAACACACCTACGGCTATACAAAAATTCCGTTCCCATGGCAACTCACTCTTTTCCAGTCCCCACCCACTTGATTTCAATATGTTAGTGATTTTCAGCTTGAAAAATGTTAAACAAGGCCGCAAACTCGAGCTAACATATTTATATGCTTGCTGGATCATGCATATGAAGTGCTGTTAGCAAATATCAAAATGGAACGTCAAAGGTGGCCAGAAAAGCTTTTAATATGGGGGAGGTCTGGAACCCACTGTGATGCCATGGTAACAGAACTGTTAAGCTCATATTGTGGAGAACGTTTAGTAGAATCTTACTGCAAAAAATCAAACATTTCTGATACAAATTGGCTGAGATATTTATTTTCATCATATTAGAACAAAATTTGGTTGAGTCTATGACGTCATCACTTGGCTAATTTGCATATTTTAAAAACTCGAATATCTCTGGAACGAAAAGAGATATTTGAAAAAAGTAAACAGCATTTCTCCACTCACGCAAACTACGTGTTATGTTTCAAAATGGCTTAGATAGGAAAGATGATAGTACCACTTTAACTTTGCGGAGAGTTTTGTCCTAACCTGATAATCTCTTTTCAGCGTTCACTTCTTAGATAGAAGTAGATGAAACAATCCCTTGTTGCTATGGTAACCTATTATGTAACATCAATCCGTGCATCTTGTCAAGCAATCATCGGTATTTTATATGATTCGTTAACATTGCGGTTGCGTGAAACAGGTGTGAAGTTTCAATCCTTCAAAATAGTGCAGTTTTTGAAAGTGTTAAAACTGATTTGAGCTTCTCAAAAAATCAACAAACTATAGTTATGTACCTATTTTAAATAAACTGTGAATAGTAAATAAGGGGAAAATCAGTCAGTCAGTCAGTTATTATAACTTGTTATTTTTGCAATTAAGGTGAGAAGACGCCCCCAACATCAAAATATATATTTCAGTGTTGACAGCAAGTTGTATCATCTTAGCAAAACAACGATTAATAATATCTCAAAGGGTGATATCCCTTTAAATGATAAGCGGTTGGATGAAATGAAATCTATTTTCTAGGATTTTAATAGGGAAATATTTATTTTAGTTTATATTTTAGTATCAATCCTTCGAAATAGTACAGTGTTAAACATTGAACTGATTTGAGCCTCCTCAAGTAATCAGCAAACTGTGTTTAATATGAGTCTCTTTTAAATAATCAGTGAGTGGTAAATAAGGTGGAAATCAGTCAGTCAGTCAGTTATTATAATTTGTTGTTTTGATATTTTGCATTTAAAAGACGACTCCAAGACCATAATACATATTTAAGAGTTTACAGCAAGTTGAATCATCTCATTATAACAACGATTTAAAGTCGGTTGGATGAAATGAAGTCTGTTTTCGAGGATTTTAATTGAGAATTATTTTTTTTGTCATAAAGGACATTTTTAACCCTTTGTAATGAAAGATTGACATGACTTATTTGTAAATGGCTTTTCTTCGCCTGGAGATGGAAATAAAGTTTAAAAGTCCAACATCCTAATACCTAACCCAGTTGCTATAGTGGTCTGTACCGATGACTGCGGATTCAACGATTCCAAATAAAATTATTCGCAGATTATTTGCAATCCAATTTCCAATGTTTATTAGTGCTGTTTTTGTTTCATTAGAAGATGGGCGGACTGGCGGATTAATAATAATAATAATAATAATAATAATAATAATAATAATAATAATAATAACGATAACGATAACGATAACGATAACGATAACGATAACGATAACGATAACGATAACGATAACGATAACGATAACGATAACGATAACGATAACGATAACGATAACGATAACGATAACGATAACGATAACGATAACGATAATGATAATGATAATGATAATGTTAATGATAATGTCGAGTGTCCGAACCCAGGTGCTTCCAGTAGTAATTGGGGCACTGGGAGCAGTTCCAAAAAAAAAAAGGCTTGAAAGCAACTTAAAGCGCATTGGCACTCACACTTCTATAGAACTAATTCAAAAAACTGCTCTCCCTAGTGCAGGCCGTTGAGTTGTTTGAGAAGACCGGTCCAATGGGATGCCGTTTAATATTCCCAGAGTCAGATTTTGACCCTAGCAATTCGATTAGTTTCAGAAACTTGTCAGTTCTAACGAGTACTCTGATTCGTTTAGCAACAGAAAGTAGTTCAAACAGGTTTTCAATTGCTTTCAACCAGTTTCATTGAAGAATTAACTTTCTGGATTAAGCAGTTCAATGCAGATTCTGATTTGAACTCAGTTGCCTTGAAAGCATTCATGCTGCTCCTAACTTTGATCCTACAAAAACCGTCCGCTACTTCTAAAAGCAAGGAACACAGCACAGAGCAAAAGAACGTCGATTAGCTCTCCACTACGATTAAAAACTAAAAATAGCTTTCACCTCGGCCATCGCATAGAAACCGCGAAGTCGTCAATGAAACTTGAGAAGGTCTAAAATTAGTAAGAGATGTCAAAACGGCTGTCAACTCATGCAGTGACACCGTTCAGACGATATGGTCTAAAAGTAATCACGAGTGACTACGAGTGACAAGGAGTGACCAGGAGTGACCACGAGTGAGATTGAATCAAAATATCTCCGGTTTGTTACTATGACGTCACATTCACAATCATTTCATCAAATACCGTATCTATTAGAAGGGAGACTACTGAATGAAGATTTTTTTCCGAAAAAAGAAAAAAAAACTATAACTATAGCAAAACGTATGTTTTATTATGTCACCATATTATTTAACTTTTTTAAAACACGCTAAGCGTTTGATTTGAATATTTCCTCTGAGACATAAGGCGACCAACGTTCCGCCACTGTTATCTACTCTTCCTCTACTAGACATAACAAAAATTCAACTTCAGAGCGTGAAGTAATGAATTGTTTTACTGGTGGAAAACAATAACTGAAATTTACTTATTATCAAATGGAATAAAGAAGTCCTATAAATCGACAAAATAAGGGAACTTAGTTGAACTGAGGAACGATCCTTCCTCCCCTTAATGAATAGAGGTTTTGCACGGCAGCCATGTTGCATGACAGGAACAATAGATTCTTTTTCCTGTAGAAACAAATGTTCTTTCTCATGCAAAACATTTTCACACAACGGTAAGCTCAGTCAATAGGTGCGGTTACACTCACCATGGTAAATGCCATTTCCCATGGTAAATTATCCCGCGGTGCCTCACACTTGAGTTTTAGCATACCGCGTTAACTAGGGGTCACACTTTACGAAGATTACCGAGGTAAAACGAAATCTCACGCAATTCATTGGCGGGAAATTTAATCACAACTTCATCAGCATAGCGATTGGCTCTTGTACCTCGGGCATCAAAACACCCTTCCACCTTCTCACGATAAATGTCATGGGCGCTTCCACTGATCTTTTTGACGTATCCATGGATATTTAACACGGGAGATTTACCTCGGGAAGCGTCGGTCACACTACTAAATACAGTTTCCCGGGGTAAAAAGGCAATTTACCACGGTAAAAGTGCCCCGTGTAACCGCACCTAATGTTACGCTAGACCATTGCACTTTATGATTAACCATTTGCAGATAAAATAAGCCATTTCACACTACTCTAAACCGTTTGTAACGTCACTGAAGCAATGTACGGTAACCTGGACCGTTTGCCGTGTCACTGCAAATCATGTCGCAGTACACTGATCCATTCAAGACTTGAGTATGTCATTTGAACAAGGAAAATTACACCGATCGTCTTTGGCACTAACCAATTCTGTGTAGGCTGCGATGATTGCATGAGGTGACTGATCTATTTCATTATGCACTTGACCACTCGTTTTTTCACTGAATCAGTTCACCAAGGGGGTCTACACAGTTTCTGAACTGTATAAACCATTTAATGTTTGGGTATTTCATTTCTCCAAAGGTGACTTGTCCATTTGTGTTGTAAATAATCCTTTTCATATTCTGATAAACCATTCTACAAAAGACAGTTAGACCAATCCGGTTTATTCTTAACGGTTTACAAGGCTTGTATTTTTGGCGGTGACGGCTGCCCATACTGAGACCCTATTTTCGTCATACAATTCCAGTGGCTTCCAACACCCCCTTTTTGCTGAAAAGTGAAGAGTATCGGCTTTTCTAGCAGCTAAAACTCGTAAATTCATAACATTCGAGACTAGTTGAGTCTTCAAACGAGACATTGGACTTTTATTTTTATTTAATTTTCAATTATTACGCCTAACGGCTAGATTTTTGGCCGTTTTACGGCTAACAGTTGACCCCATTGAGACAGGAGCTTCAGATTTCGAAAGTTTAAGTTACCCAGCACGAACAAATCACTCACTTCTGAGCACACATTGAATGCCTATGCTCTTGTGTCCAAGGCTCTTTTTGACTAGATAGAGGATCGTTTCCCTCATTCACGTTGTAAAATACTGTTTACACGAAGGAATAATTTGCGATAGCAGGATGGCCATGAGGAAATAATAAAGCTCACACAAGTCGCGTCTTTGTCACCTGAAGGGTCAACAGGATTCATTCAAGTTTTGAAATTCGCCTCATGGGTGAGATGCCAAAGCGGGGTTTACAGGAACCTAACTTGAGGGGAATCCCCGATTAGTCATCTACGTGCAAGAAGCAATTCGTGCGGGAGCTCATGCAGCTTGTGTGTTTGTTAGGTTCCGTTTGTTTCCTAATTTACTCTGTTACTCACGACTTTTGCTAGCTTTTTTATCCATAACCTTGACAATTATTGGCAAACATAGTAAAAAGAACCGAATTACAGCCCAAGGTGATGACAAATGAAAATTTATACGCCTTCCCACGCAGCATTTCTCGTTTGTCACGTCTTATTGACTATTCCATTTCAATTCTTGACTTTTCCATTTCAGTTTTGTATTTTTGGCGGTTCTGGCGCAAACCATTTGCTGTAACACTAAACCATTTCACTTTATGTGTAGTCACGCTAAGCCATTTGGGGTAACGCTAAACCGTTTCACACAACGGTAAGCTCAGTCAATGTTGCGCTAGACCATTGCACTTTACGATTAACCATTTGCAGATAAATTACGCCATTTCACACTACTCTAAACCGTTTGTAACGTCACTGAAGCAATGTACGGTAACCTGGACGGTTTGCCCTGTCACTGCAAATCATGTCGCAGTACGCTGATCCATTCAAGACTTGAGTATGTCATTTGAACAAGGACAATTACACCGGTCGTCTTTGGTACTGACCAATTCTGACTGATCTATTTCATTATACACTTGACCTCTCGTTTTTTCACTGAATCAGTTCACCAAGGGTCTCTACACAGTTTCTGAACTGTAGAAACCATTTAATGTTTGGGTATTTCATTTCTCCAAAGGTGACTTGTCCATTTGTGTTTTAAATAATCCTTTTCATATTCTGATAAACCATTCTACAAAAGACAGTTAGACCAATCCGGTTTATTCTTAACGGTTTACAAGGCTTGTATTTTTGGCGGTGACGGCTGCCCATACTATGAGACCCTATTTTCGTCATACAATTCCAGTGGCTTCCAACACCCCCGTTTTGCGGAAAAGTGAAGAGTATCGGCTTTTCTCGCAGCTAAAGGCCATGTTACACGAGGCAATTTTTCTTGCAACTCGCAACGCAACGATGACGAATAAAAAACCTTTCAAGTTGCAGAGGGTATGTTACACGTTGGCAACTTCTTTCGCAACTTGCAACCCGTACAATAACAAACAAGATGGCGGACGCGCTAAGTCGCCGAGATGAGCTCTGATTGGCCGAGGGGATGGTCGGGTCCGCAAATGATCCCAGAACCGCAAATGATCCCCAAACTGTACCGCAAATGATCCCAGGACCGCAAAATGATCCCGGAACGCAAATAATCCCCATTTTGGACCGCAAATGATCCCGAAAAAAAAAAAGTAAGGAATGGCATGGAGGTTGGATTGGTGTGGATAAAGAATTAATGTGAAGAGCGCTTATTTTTATTAAAAGCACTTTCAATCATGCATGGCTCACAACAGGTTTCTGCCTCATTATAATTTTCAAGAAAGACTGAATTTTGTTTCTTACCAGGCTGTTATAAATTTGCCACATTTAAGTATCGTATACAATCATCAAAAACTAACTTGGACGGAATTCTAAACTGATTGTGACCAGAGGCCCGTTTCTCCAACCCTGCGAGCAGAGTCTCTTTCGATCTTCCTAGAAAAATCGGGTCTGCCAGCGGCCTCGATTCTGCGACATTTGGTATTGACACGCTTGACCAGTTACTGCAAAACCACGAAACGAAAACAAACAGTCGTGATATTCGAACAACTCCGGCAAACACACGACAATCTCATTTCCTTGGAAACCCAAGAAAACTTGTCCTTTAAAATTGCCATTTCAGTTTTTACTAAAAAAGTTATAAATATCTGGCAGATTCATTTCAGTAACCGACATACAGAGTCCGAAATTCTCGTGGGAATTTAGAATTGCCACGTATATCTCAGGCGAGTGTCATTTGATGTCATTTGTGAGCTTCGCCTTCCAAGCACTCGTCGAAATGGCTAAACTGCTTTTTCTGATCGTTTTTGTGTCTTCATTGGTAAAATTTGAGAAGGTTCTTGGAGTTGACGATGTTGATGATAAGAAAAAGCAAGAAGAGAAAAGAAAAAACCAGGTAGGTTTGGAGCTTTGTGCGCACACATTGACACCATGCGCAACATGTTCAGCGAATCTAGTGTTAGACCGATACTTGTTACATGCCCGTAAATGAAAAGGGTCAGTTTTTAAGAAACCTAACAGATTCAACTTTCTATCCTTAACCAACGCGAAAATATCTGCCTTTTGATGATGACGTGTACGATGCTCTTTTCAGTATATTATCTGGTGAGAAATTACTTCTCGACTGGCCTAAGAAAGGTGACCAAGGCATAAGGCAACGAGTTTATAGAAAGTTAAGAAGTGATATCTATGACCTAAAACAAGTCCATGATCCAATAGTTGGGCAGAAGAAGAAACGAATCGTCGAAAAGAAAAATAATTGCATTGTGGTGAAAAAGTCAGAGGTCTCTCAGCTTGTGAATTCCGCGTACCACGAAACGAAAGGTGAAGGCCCAAAGAAACTAAACAGACAAATGTGTCATACCTATTGTGGGTTATCGCGTCGAATTATCCAACGCAATCTAAATTCAATGAAACAGCAACAAAAAGTGAGATCCCTTTTTTTATAATAAGGCGCCTCTCCGACCAATCAAAGCATCCAAAATACAAGAAAGGCACGCATCAAATGGATCTTGTTAGCATGGTTAGCTTGCCAGGCAATATAGATGGTGACACATGTAAGTACATAATGTCTGTTATTGACATTTTTAGTAGATTTCTTTTCTTGCGTCCTCTTCCAACAAAAGAGACCAGTGAAGTGGCAGAGCATCTTTTGAACATTTACATGGAGCACGGTCCCCCCAGAAATTTTGCAAAGCGATCAAGGTCCGGAATTTAAGGGAGTGGTAAAGACTGTTAGTGAAGCGCTAAACGTTCGCATAATTGAAAGCTCTGCATACAGTCCTCAAACGCAAGGAAAAGGCGAGCGCTCACACCGAACGTGGAAGGAGAAATTAAGGTTTGATTTGATAAATAACGACGGCGATCTAAACTGGGTGGAGTACCTTCAACATCACCAACAACTATACAATGAATCCGCCAATCATTCTCTCGGATTCCTCAGTCCATATGAAGTGTACTTTGGTAGAAAGCCGATCAGGATTCGGAATAAACTGTTTCTTGGGGGACAGAAAGAATATGAAGTTCTGGAAGAAAATAACAACAGTTTTGAAACGGGTGAGAGCAAGAGAGAAGAACTATTAGAGCTAGAAATCGAACGAGATGCTATCAGACAGGAAGCTCTGGATGCCTCTAATGAGGCTGCGCAGTATATGGTAAAGCGGGAGTTAAGGCTAAATCCACCTTCACTCTATTACAAAGGAGAAACTGTTTTGATTCGCATTCCCTTACGAGCACTTGTGAAGGAGTGATCATTGAGGCAGATCACACCGTGCACAAGTATTTGATCAGTTACAATGACCCAGAAACACGGAAAAGCAAAACGAACTGGTTTAAAGTGGATGATGTTACTTCAGTCACGAAAGAGGAAGAAAATGATAGACAACAAAAAGCAAAGAGTAACAATGGTAAACGAACTGCCAGATTCAGAGATCACAAAGTGTCCATGGATCAACTACCCAAGCGAAGGACAAACAACGCCAGTTTGTTAGACTGAGGCCAGCATAAATTAAATACTTTCCCGTGAAAAGCTTAATGGCGATACCATTAATTTGTATTTTGAATTTTTGACGAATACTGAGGACATTAAAGAAGGACTGGGGAGTTGCAACGTCCTACTTTTATCCTTCGTTGCATCGACCGATTGAAACCTCTACGTACTCCAAACACATAGGCAACAACACTCTATGGGAGTTTGAAAAACTGATGGCATCTGTACACCTTACTGCCGAGCACCATTGGCTGCTGATCGTTATAAGTGTAATTAATTTATGCCTTTACATTTATGATTCCTCTAGTTGCACTACAAAAACTTACCGAACAATTTTTGATACCATCAAAGAGAAATTTACAAGAAATGAGCTCCAGAGTATTTCTGATGAGGATAATGCTCTCTTCCAGGACGACAATTGGGGCGGGTATGCACCTCAATGTCCAAAGCAAAGGAATGACACCGATTGTGGTGTATTTACCTGTCTTTTTGCAAAAAGGTTGCTGTTTTCGAGTAGCAGCCATTACAGCCTTACTCTCAACGAAGATCCTCGAAATGAGATGGCGAGCGATTTACTAAATCTTGCATCATCCTTGCGCAGTGAAAACGATTTACCCGAAGTTTTCCAGTGGATGGCAAACGGTAAGCAAGCTTCAGACAAAGGTGAATCACCAAAGAGTCGGTTGGACATGGAATTGGGAAAGGCAGGATTAACATATCGCCATCCTCCAGCCCCCAAAGATGGGAACTGTCTATTCCATGCAATGAATGACCAGCTAACACGCCTCGGAAGGGTCTCGCCGAGTGCCGCAAAAGTGCGATGTGACTTGGTAAATTACCTCCGTAGTAATCCAACAACCACGGACGGGACTCATTTCAGAGAATTTATCAAACACGGAGCATGGGACACCTATCTGAGAAGGATGGCTATGGATGGTGAATGGGGTGACTGGATTGCTTTATGGGGCCTAATCAACATGTTTGAAATCCCGGTGGCGGTAGTATCAAGCTTAGGAGAAACGGGATTGAATATTATCTACCCCGAAACTGGTTATGAAAACGAAGCCACTGGAGATCTGGCCTTACCTGGCCATGAAGCAGAGCTGCATTACCATAGCCTGGAACCATTAGCTGCTCAGAATCCCCAGCTAGCCATTGCTCAGGAATTAAAGCAAAAATACGGCGAAGGAAAAATAACAGAAGAGCTTTGTCCCAGATGTGGAAGGTGTATTTAAGAGCGCTGGAGCATTGCAGGTCTACGCAAATGATAGCGTTTTCTGTAATAGTTGTTTAATGGACGACTTTTAGGCAAGGACATGGGAAAAAACAAAACTGCAGTATTGCATGTTGAACCAAAGCTTATAGGCTAAAACATTGCGTTCTAGTTATTGTTACGATTGTTGCTAGCCAGGCCCCGGTGGCGTCCTTTTCGCCTCGTCAAAGAGATCAGTGGGCCGTTTCTCGAAAGTCCCTAAACTTTTCACATGCCACAATTCCCTCTTTATCTCAAGAAGGGAGAGGGTTTAAGTGTTTCACAATCCGCTTTTAGTTATCTCGAAAAAACATGCTAAAAGTCATCGGGACTTGTCGAGAAACAGGCCCCTGGTCACAATCGGTTTAGAATTGCGTCCAAGTTAGTTTTTGATGATTGTAACCGATAATCAAATGTGGCAAATTTAAACTATAATGAGACAGAAACCTGTTGCTGGCCATGCATGATTCAAAGTGATTTTAATAAAAATAAGCGCTCTTCACATTAATTCTCAATCCAGACCATTCCACCCTCCATGCCATTCCCACTTTTGTTTCGGGATCATTTTCGGTCAAAAATGGGGATCATTTGCGTTCCGGGATCATTTGCGGTCCAATATGGGGATCATTTGCGGTCCTGGTATCATTTGCGGTACAGTTTGGGGATCATTTGCGGTTCTGGGATCATTTGTGGTCCTGGGATCATTTGCGGACCCGTACATGTCACACGCAAGCAACTTGTCTCGCAACGCTGCGAAAAGTAGAGGGTCGTTCTACTTTTCTCGCAACTCGCAACGCAACAATTGCAGTTGCAAAATGGGCTGTTACTCGTGAATTTTTTCTCGCAACTTGCAACGCAACGTTTGTTGCGATGCGAGTTGCAAGAAAAATTGCCTCGTGTAACATGGCCTTAAGACTCGTAAATTCATAACATTCGAGACTAGTTGAGTCTTCAAACAAGACATTGGACTTTCATTTCTATGGCGAGAATTTTTTACGGTTAACAAGTTTTACGGCTAACGGCTAGATTTTTTGCCGTTTTACGGCTAACGGTTGACTCCACTTGAGACACTCTATAAGGAGCTTCAGATTTCGAAAGTTTAAGTTACCCAGCACGAACAAATCACTCACTTCTGAGCATACATTAAATGCCTATGCTCTTGTGTCCAAGGCTCTTTTTGACCTTCACGTTGTAAAATACTGTTACATAAGGAATAATTTGCGTTAGCAGGATGGCCATGAGAAAATAACCTCACACAAGTCGCGTCTTTGTCATCCAGGAACCTAACTTGGGGGGAATCCCCGATTAGTCATTACGCGCAAGAAGCAATACGTGCAAGAGTCCATGCAAAGTTGTGTGTTTGTTAGGTTCCGTTTGTTTCCAAATTTACTCTGTTACTTTCTTTTTCACGACCTTCGCTACTAGCTTTTTTATCCATAACCTTGACAATTATTGGCAAACACGGTAAAAAGAGTCGAATTACATCCCAAGGTGACGACAAATGAAAATTTATACGCCTTCCCACGCAGCATTTCTCATATACGTATCAGGTCTTAAAGTGATGTCACCGCTCTTTACAGTCTCGACAAATTTACGACTTTAAAACACGTTATTTCCGCAGTTGGCCTTCTTCAGAGTGCGCCCCTTTCTTGATAAAACGACCACTCTTTTGATAAATCGCATATTGCCTCTATTATGAGTATCGTGACGGAAAACAGTAATTACTTCGCTCTCAAGAAGTTTAAAGTTGCAAGTTCGATGCTATATGCATTCGTAGCCAGTCTAAGCTTGCTGGTAAGTACAGAGCCTTATATATTATCTTGTTTTGTCAAGATCAAGACAAAAAGGCGCAAATGAATCTTTGTTAATGTTTCGATTTCATCCTCTCTTCGAAAACCACGACTTGCCAAAAATATGCTGACGGTGTAGCGAAGCATCTCGTTCTGAAATGGAGTCTGGAATTTCGAAAACTCGATAGGAGATGGTCTGTTCTACTCAGTTGTTCGACGCTGCTTTGTTTCTGTGTAAGATACTTAAGTGTAGCGATGCGTTTAAACAATGTACATGTATACATGTAAATATTTCTCAGACGCACATGTCCGTGAGGACCTTTATTAATGGCGCGATCACGATCATGTTTCAAAGGTGCGCGCATTATTAACTTCGAGAATTTCTCTCATAATTGTTTTCTTGTCATATCTACACTGACTGTAACAACACACATTGATTAATTTTACATTTTCACCCGCTTTTATATGTAAATTAATATATTGATTTGTTTAACAAAGATTACTGTCTCACGTTCCGGAAATCGTACCAACGATTAGAGATCGTTAACCCAATAACTTTTCTCGCGATTTTAAAACGATATAACGAGGGGCAAACCGCTAGAAAATCGTTGCTATTGTTTCTGTTGATTTCGTGATCAATTCTCTGGAAGGTGCTTCGTTTGCAGTTCAGTACTTAACACGATTGCGAAGGCCGAGGAAAGGAAGGTTTTCAAAGAAAAAAACAAAGGTCCATTTTTCCTCAGTAAAGGTGATGCGTCTGCCTCGTTGAACACTGTGCAATTTTTGTGTATGATGCAACAAAAACCTTTTAAAAAACAAAGACTTGAGTCTTGGGGCTCACAAGCTTTATGTGTTGAGTTTCAGTGTTACACAACAATTAGCTACAATTCTGACCCTGTGACCTTGGATGATTTCATGTGTGGAGAATTCCGTGAATGCTTACTCACTTTTAGTCACAAAAACCTTAGCATTACTTAAGTCATTTCCAGCAGGTTAAAGCTGACTTTCGATTGATTTCTCATACAGATGACCACCCTAGTACTTTTTGGAATACGATGGCCCTAAAGTTGGTCATATGCCAGTTCGAAAGCAATGTACAACCATGGCAAAATCAATTTCGCGCGTTTTGTGTGGCAAGCCCCAAAGCGTTCTAATAGAATTACGAAAGATGGAATGCAGTACTGGGCACGGCCATTTTTCGGCTTTGTACAAGAAAAACGTCTTTTACCATAGCCAACACGAAGCAATCAGTAAATACCTGAGAAATATAATTTCGCCGTTAAATTTGAGGCTGGAATTCGGATATGTTACCCATAATTACGAGGGAAAACATACTTGTAACAAGATCTTTGGGGAATTACGGCATGACCTTTCTTCAAAATATTTACCTCTTTTTTCGTTCTTTGTTTCTACTATTATTTTACAGGTGCATGGAGGAAATGCAGTCGTAGTGTGCAAGACGCCGGAACAAATCCGCTGGGTTTCTGCGGGAAACACTAGATACAAGTGCCTCGATTGCCCTCAATGTCCCGAGGGATCCCAACCCTCCGTCCCGTGTGGCAGCTCAGTTCCATACGGGACCCCTGTCCACTGCGTTTCCTGTAAACTTGGGGAAACTTACTCGAACAATTACGGGAATCATCAGTGTGAACCGTGTACTGTATGCTCTGAAGGAAGAGCGATAAAAACGAACTGCACTTTGTTCGTTAATACTGAATGTGATGACAAATGCATTGATGGCTATTATCCCGTAGCATTCATCTTTCAATGTCTCCGTTGCGCGGAATGTTGCGGGGACGAAAACGACGAACTAGCGTCTGAGTGCGCAAATGGTCCTAAGAAATGCAAAGTGCGATCTTTACCTTGTGATAAAAAGGATACGACAAGCGACAGGAAGGCATCCTCACCCGTGAAGATCAAAAATGAGACCTCTACTGTTTTGTACCCAACTCATACAACGGAAAAGAGACTTCTCGTTAGAGCACACAACCCGCCTGTCAATCAGCCGACTCCATCAGAGGCGTCGATTTCGTGGGACCCTGGTCGGCAAGATTCAAACAACAGAGAGGCAAAGGAAGGAAAAAAAGACGATGGAAACAAAGCATTGATCATTGTTTCTTCACTGATGGCATTCACAACCCTTGTGACAATAGTATTGATATTTTGTTGGATGCTTCGACAAGGCCGACTTCAAAGGTTTTTCTCAGCCGGTGGTGTTGCTGGAAATGACAGAGCACTCCCTATTCCCCTTGAACCGATCGCATCTTCCTCGCAAGAATCGCAAATGAATCCCGGTGAGTAACTTGTCGACTAACAGAACGGTTTCTTTTTATTTCTTATTCATACCTGCAACATAACCAGCTTTATTTAGTTTTAAAAGGTTCTCCAGTACATTCATATGACATTTACATTCTCATTCAAGAAAGCGGGACAGCATGCTAAAGTCCCATCGTGCCTGAATCGGGCTAATAAGGCTTTATGTACTAATCATGCATGGAATGTGACAATACCAACCCGTCCGGGCCATGGGTACGGCTTCTTGTAGGCTTCGCATTTCCTTCAGGCAACAAGCACAAGCACAGAAAAGTGCAGACCGTAATAAAAAGCATATAATTTCTCTGGTAATGTATTCAATCAGGCTTAACACTTCCAAATGATGGCCCAGTTGGCTGAGCATCCGAGACTAGCGTGCGGGAGGTCGTTAGCTCAACTCCGGCCGGACCAACATCCAGAGTCTTAACATATTCGAGGAGAAAGTGCTGCCTTTGTAATTACATCCACAAATGATTTGACTTTCAAGTCTTCTCGTATAAGGACCATAAGCCGTAGGCCCGTCTCACAGTCCTTATTCATAAAGATCCCACATACCATTCGAAAAGAGCAGGGCACGAATTTCTCAGTGCCGTGGTCTGGTCTGATCGAGGGCCACAAGTTCATTAGCATTTGGCTATTAAGTGCAACCCTCGTAAAAAAAAAAAAAAGAAAAGAAAAAAGACTTCACTTCACTTCAACGTTGATATTCGAAATTTTCTCTCAAAAATGGTCCATAGACCACGATCTTAGTTCCTTCATCATGGGTCACTTTCCTTTTGAGAGGGGGTCTTGCGCCCTTGATCAAGGCAAGCCTTGAAAAAGAACTAAAATACAATAGCATATTTCATCGTGCAAGCCTTTTTGATTGAATCTCACCTTTTATTTTTTTCAGTTCAGTTAACCCTTGAGCAATTTGAGAAGGAACACTTGGATCTGTTCGACTGGATGTGCTTGAGGCTTGATAATGGAAGACGGTGCTGTTTTCGTAAGGACTATGAACTCCTAGCTGCTAAGTACGAGAAGATTTCCCTGGAAGAACGCAACTCTTTGCACGAGGAGCTACCAAGAAACGGAAGCCCTTCTAAGCTGTTAATGAGCTTGCTCCAGGCGAAATACCCAGAGCTTACAGTAGCGGACTTGGTGAAAAAATTTAAAGAGATGGGACGCAATGACATCGCGAGGAAACTTTGGCCTCTTGTCAAGCACTGCGCTTGAAAGTCCGTCTGCTCATAGACTAAGAGATATAACTGCTCTAAAAAGTTGCAGTCTCCAGCAAAAAGAATGAGTGACAGTTGTGATCTTGTTAAGGAAGCCATATCAATCTGTGAACATTTAATTTAAGGACCGAGCAGATAGAAAGCTTCATCGTGGGTCGCCTGGACAACTCAATAGCTTTGAAAGGCCTTTAATAGAAATCGCCCTGGCCTCGTGTAACTCTGAAAGGCGTTGACCGGCTATATACCCAAAGTCACTTTGTTTTGTTTTTTATTTTTTTATTTTGCTTGGAGCGGGCAGTATTCAAAGAGGATCACAGTTCCATGGTGACTGGGATTCAAATTGCTCTCGAGACGAGATGGTGGACGACAATCCATTACGATCAGCAACACTTTCGTTGGTGGATATTGTTTTATCCACTATATTATCGTTCAGTTTGAAAATTACAATCTCAGGTTAATTGTACAGAAAGTTACGATCGAAATTCGTTATTCACAAAGCTCGAGACGAAACGCTGCTGATGTTGTTGAACTTGACCATTGTTATAACAACTTGAATATGAAGCCGGCTTCCGCTCAAGTTGTTGCAAGGCGTCGATCAAGATCACCTTCATCTACCATACCGCATGATCTTACCTCGGACACTAAATAGTAACATAATTTTCTTCTCTGACTTTTCAAATTAAAGTATATTTGATCAGAATTTAATTCGGATAATTAATTATTTTATTTATGATGACAGATGACGATGTCAAGCTAACGCCAAATTGACAAATAATAAGTGAAACCATTACCAAATAACAAACTGGGAAAATAATTTTAAAGTGTCTCAAACCAGTTTCAACAATTTCAAGGGGTTTTTTCATCAGAGGGATGGACTTCACAACAACCTAACAGCAATGTTATGTTACCATAGCCTAACAAGATACACACCTTATTATGACATAATTGGTCTCCGTAGCAACAGGAAAGTCATCTTGAAACATTCAATGTTTTATCTTTAAATTAATGCTTTTCTCTAAAAAAAAAATGCTCAGTGGTGACCCCCAATTTTTATTGCTGGAAAGTAATAAGTGGCTGAGATAAAACCCTCTGCCAAGTTAAAACAAATTCCCTGATGCCGATTCAGAACCACCTCAAAGTTTCTGAAGGTGAACGCTCGACAGTTTTTTTGACTTTCCAGAGAATGTTGTTTTAGCCTGATAATCACTTTTCACCAACAAAAAATTGGGGTCACCGCGCTCGTTTTTAGATACAAGTAGATGAAACAATCCATTGTTGCTATGGTAACCTAAACGTCACATCAATCCGTGCATCTTGTCAAGCAGTCATTGGTATTTTATATGATCCGTTGACATTGCATTTGGTGAAACAGGTGTGTAGTCTCAATCCTTCGAAATAGTGCAGTTTTTGAAAGTGTTGAAACCGATTTGAGCCTCCTCAAGTAATCAGCAAACTGTATGTAACATGTATCTCTTTTAAATAATCAGTGAATGATAAATAAGATGGAAATCAGTCAGTCAGTCAGTTATTATAATTTGTTGTTTTTGGTATTTACAATTAAAAGACGTCTCCAAGATCATAATATATATTTAAGAGTTACAGCAAGTTGTATCGTCTCAGTATAACAACGATTTAAAGTCGCAGGTTGGATGAAATGAAATCTATTTTCGAGGATTTTAATTGAGAAATATTTATTTTTGTCACAAAGGACATTTTTTAACACTTTGTAATGAAAGATTGACATGACTTATTTGTAAATAGCTTTGCCTCGCCTGGTGATGGGAATAAAATTTAACACCCTAATACGCTTCTTCATAGATGTCTGATCATTAAGTATTCAGATCTGAACATTTCTAATGTCTGAAGCAGTTGATTAACGGCCAGTTACTGGGGTTACGCAAATTCATCCTCGAAATAATTTTCGATAATTTTTTCATGGGCTCGGTTGATTTTAACCCAAGCAGTGGACTCTATCTGAAAAGCCGCTGTTTAGGGAAATGCGTCCGCGTTCATCCTCAAGGAAAGGGTCAGAAAAGACCAGGCAGTTGCTGCAAAGCACTGGCAAAGGCTGCGTCAGTTACTAGCGACCGAAAAAAAAAAACCAAAAGTAACAAACTTGTCGTCAATTAATGTTGCTTGTGCTCAAGTGCTAATTTGCGTCACCAGTTATCATTAGCTCTTATTTATTCCCTGCGGTTAACACCTCCGATGAAAAATGTCAGTCGACACAGTCTGATGCTTCCTGCTCTGGTCTGCGTAACCCTTCGAATCCCAAGACCACATACACCTTATTCCAAAATAGCCCCTATTTTAGTATTCTTTTGTTTGATTGCAAATTGGCCCTTTTGGTCTCGTTCAAGGTTAAATATTCTTTTGAATTTTTCGTTTGAATTCGAGGCCGAAAGGTGAACAGAAGTGAACTGAATCTATTAGCCTCTCCCCACGGGGCTTTTGAGGACTAACTTACATTGCTTTGTGGGGCACTTTAGCCAGACTGCTTGTCACGCAGTTTACCACTATTTTTAGGAAGTGAAAGATGCCCCCGTTAAGATAGGTCAGACCACAACACCGGGGACTACGTCCTCTACTCTTATCGAATGGCGAGTGGGTTCTTTAACGTCCCATACTATTTAATTTCCAACAAGGGTTATGAGACGGGACCTCCGGTTTACAGTCCTTATCCGAGAAGACTTGAAAGTCTAACCATTTGCAGATGTAATTACAAAGGCAGCACATTCTCCTCAGTTATTTTAAGACCCTGAGTGTTGGTCCGGCCGGAGTCGAACTCAAGACCTTCCGACTTGACAGCCCGATGCTCGACCAACTCAGCCACCGGTGCGCGATGGCCATTTGGTGGCCATTTTGGAATAAGGTGTATACTAGGACGTCTGATAAATAGCTGTCTTTAATTTGAAAAAGAGGGATAGCCTGGGTTGAGATTCAGAAGGCGCGCGAGCATTTATGGGATTATTACTGGGGACGAGAAGGTAATTGTGGACCAGAATGTAACTACAGAGTTAAAATCAAAATCAAAGGAATCGAGAAAAGGTGTCCGAAAATATGAGGCTAAAAGAAGATGTGTCAAGCTTGAGGAAATCCGGAATAATGCACAGTAAAACGGCTGTAAAGCCACCTTTACAGCTGTTTTACTGTTTTACTGTGTCGCTTCTTTGCCTTGGCGGCAAAAGTGCTTGAAAGAGAAGGTGTCTTAGGCCTGGTTCAGACGTTCAGCCGTGCCGAACTCAAATGAAATTGTCATTTCGATTTAAGCACGGCAGTATCACGCCGTTTGAAACCATTAAGCGCGGCACGGCTGACTTAGGTTCGGCACGACTACTTAGCACGGCAGGACTTGCCGTGCCGCACGGCAGTAGCACAACTTGGTTCCAATCGGCGTGCTATTGTTGCGCCGAACTCAATTCATAAATTAATTTAATGTCTTTTGCATTATTTGTATAGTATAACACTGGATGGATGGTTTGTTTTGTCCTTTGAATTTGGCGTGACTGTATTAGGTTCGACGTTTGAAACCGCTGCCGTGCCATCGTCGTGCCACTGCCGAGCCAAATTCATTTGAGTTCGGCACGGCAGTAGCACGACGTTTGGAACAGGCCTTACAGTATCTATAGAGGCTAGAAAAATGTTGTAATTTTAACCTGTTATTTTTCCCTTCCGGCTTAAGGCCAAAAGAATGTTAAAAGTGTAATTGTCTCGTGACACTCAGTGACTTAAAAACCACAAAATTTCAATTTATTGATTGAATGTTACCCGTTTTTAAGAAATTCAGCCTCTGTTCCATTCCCCTTTAAGCTGACGTCACTACCCTATGGCGGCTGGTATTTATTACTTTCACGGTGCTTTAGAGTTTGCTCAAGAAAATTAAGAAAACCTTAATTTTGCTTTTGATGTGCAAAATTTCATTAATTTGAAATTTCAATTTATTCACTTGAGCATTTGAGTAATCATTCATTCACTGAGCAATCATTCCTGCATTTGAGCATTCACCTTCAGTTTCAATTTCATTTCCCTAAGCATGCTTCAATTCAAACACCGGTGTTTAGTCCATTCCTTTAAACTTCCGAGTAAAATGATGAAATCCAGTGGTTTTGTGGTTTTGACTTTCTTCAGGTTTTTTTCCAATTTTTTTTCTTCCAATCGGCCACGGACTTACTTTGATTAAGCCTTATGCAGAGGTTGTGGTTTCACTTGTTTAAAGCAGTTTCACTAGACGTTCACTATCTCGTGTGATTCAAGGTAAAAAGCTGCCCTACTTTAATTATACCCAAGTGACATTAAATAAGTGCATCACATTTCCGTGAGCAATTCAATAAGTTACAGAATTGAGGTCATTCTCTTTAAATATTGAAGTTCGTCCCTTTCATTCAAGATTTCATGATACAAAGAGTTAGTGCATGCCTTGAGCTGACGCAGTGTGTCAAAGAAATTACTCGGGTCTAACTCGACCTTTATTTCGTCGTCATATTCGTCAAGCTCGTAAAACTGAGAATTGACACTTCTCCAGCTACTGGTCAGACGTGTCCTCTTTAAGCGCTCCGTTTGGGACTGGAGCTTATTAAACTCAGGCGAATGACAACGAGCAGCGGACATCTCACTGTTGGCAGATAAGTAATGAGCTTCACTTTCCACTGTGACTTTTTTTTTGCCACTAAACCCTGCAGTTGGATCGCCACCATCATCGCCGTGCTTCAAACACAGCTCTTCTTCATACTCATCGTCTTCGTAAAACAGATTCAGTTGGCTCTCTCTCAGCTGGTCTTTCGTTTCTTCTAACTCCGCGCACAGTTCCTCTCTCTCCGATTGCAGCTTTGCAACTTCGTGCTCAGAAACCTCTCGCCTTCGTTTCTCAGCTTGTAGTTGTTTTTCAAGAAGAGCCACCTTGTCCTCTAGCGATTCCACTTCTTCTTCACCTCGTAGTTGTGAGCTCGCGGATTCGTCCAAATACTTTAGATCCTCTTCGCTCCCATACCTCGCAAATTCGGATCTGCGTCGGCCTGTTTCATTAATCGTTCCAAGAGAGGAACTCTTCCGGAGATTTTTATGCCAACCCACTTCTTCAGTCCTCTTCCGCGAAAGAATGTCAAGATGATCAGCACTTCCAAACTGTTTCCATCCATCTTCGTGTTGCCATTCTAATTCATCTCTAAAGGCATCAAATCTCTCGGTATTTTGAAATCTGTATGGCATAAATCCATTTACCAGGACCATGTTACCCTCTATAGTTGCTTCGCCCCGTTGCTCCTCGCCTGCGAGAGATGCACTCCCACCGAATTCGTTTTCATCGCTAAGATTTGAGTCATAATCAGCAAAGAGACCTGAACTGCTGGAGTCGCTAAAAACAATGGAGCTTCGTCGAATATCCTCAAGTTCTTTTCTTGTGTTTCTGTGTCGCTTTTTTTCTTCTACAAGCAGCAGTTTCAAGGACTGTGTTTCATCTATGTCATTCTCTAGTTCTGATAAGATACTGTTGATTTCTGCAAACGAAAAATGTGAGAATTATTTTGCTCACTTTCAGAATCATGGCAAGGTGCAAGACAGATACATATTCCGCATATAGCAATGTTTCTCGTGACGTTATCCATTGTTTTTAATATGCCAACCAGAACCTAAGTTTGAATATCAAAAGAAATCTGACGTCAATGTTTGTAAACAAGAAATATCACCATAAGATAAGCGATAAACTACGTCTACGTATACCACGTGGGCTAAAATGTCTTTCTACGGAGGATCCAAGCATAGCAGCTTATGCAAGTGAAAACGAACGTCGACATGAGCATCAAAAAAACTCAGCCACGGTATCTGCCATTTTGTTCCAATGCTCAGACGCGAGGAATCTGGAACGAGCGCTTCAATTGGCCAGACGTAGCAAATTTCCTTGTGCTTATGCTGCGTTTCGTTTTCACTCGACGCAAGCGAACGCAAGCATAAGCGCTTGTGCCTACGCTTGCGTCTACCCCGTTTTCACGGGGAAATAAGCGCTCTTATGCTTGCCCTAGTGCTTGCACCGCTAGTGAAAACCGCGCTTAACATTCCAGTCGGTCTTGTTGGATATTAGAATAGATTTAACCAACCGGATGCGCAATTTGCCATCTCACCAGTTCAACAAACGCTAATGGAATAATTCCTAAATATTTCTTTTTTTACATCGTTGTCATCCTTCGTAAACAGGGATTTGAAACGTATTGAGCTTTCATGAACTCCCAGGGTGGATTGTTAATCTCTCGGAGATGTTGAGCTAAAAAGTTAAATAACTCTAAAATAAACAAAATATTATTAGCTTGCCAATTAAGATTTAAATTAGCCATTAGCGTTAATTAATTCACTGCCTTCGAGGTAGCCCTGATTTAATGAAAAATTAAAGAAAAGAGCGAGGTAAACTCGATAACTGATTTGTTGTGTAGAATTAAAAAGGTAGTGCTTTTGCCATAAATTTTAAGAGCTAATATTAAATTATATCGTGTTTGCGGTGTCGCCAAATACATGATCAATATATCGGCTTGTCTGGCCTGCTGAACTGCCAAACGCACATCTCTTGAAATAAACGAAAAGCTGATTTAAAACGAAAAAATCCAATAATAGACATGAATAACTTGATTTATTGATAAAAGAATTGGTGCTATACGGTTTTCAAAAATTCATTTTTTTTAGGCAACATTGGCGAAAAAATGTCAAGATGTAAATTTTCCATTTCGTGAGGTTTGTGTCACTTTCTTTTTATGGAAACACAATACTGATACGTGAAGTTGCCGGTACCCGATCTTCATCCTTATGCAAGTAGATAATAATATTTTTGTCTTTTATATTGCTCTTTTGGTCTGATCTACACAGGCTATATGTCAGCATGAACTTTTGGCTGACGATGTATTTGAAGTACTGAATTGCTTGGTAAATTATAATACGTTCAGCACCAAATTACAGGAGTCTTTACCCTGACCGGAAATGGACGACATGAGCAAGATCGCTTGTTATTCTTTTAAATCAAGAATTCAAGTTTTAGTCTCGACATATATTTACTAATCCAAGGGGATAAGACGAAGAACCATTCCAGATTTTTCTAGGTGAAAGAAAGATAAACCTCAAATAATGCGATTTGTGATTATTATTTGATAAAGGTCAGGAAAACCGTTGTCACCTCCTGATACGTAACGGCGTAAAGTGAGAACAAAGGTAAAAATAATAACAATGAAAACAATAGTGAGAACTGATGATAATGTTCGGAGAAAATCTTAGCTTATTGTTTTCTCTCTCAAACCTTCTTCATCGTAGACATCATCCTCCAGTAGTTCCCGGGCCAGAAACTCTTGTACTTTTGACTTTAGCAGCGCCTGTAGCAAATGCCTAAATCCATGTTCTCGCCTCTTCAAGATATCAATAAAGATCGCCACTTGGTTCTCCCTCGAAGATTTTCGCTTCTCCTCGCGAATCGTCTCTACATCGTCTTGGTCTAACACGCCAGCGTTCTCGAGGTAGCGCAAAAGTTTGGTAGGCTCGAGGCATTGCTGTAACTTCGGATAGTGTCGATCTATCACGGCACAGTCTCGCAAATCCATCGTAAAAAATCTGACGAGAAGGGATTAATGTGAGAATAAATCTTGGTTTGCGTTTGTTTTGTTAAGTACTGATCGACATGTGACCCTTCCTTGAACTGCAACTGTTACCAGCAAGGACATGACTCAACCGCGCCCCGTCTGACGGCATGACGTCAAATCCTACGCGGGGAGTGGGGTGGTAGCCGGAGGCATCAAAAATTCAATCAAGTTTTTAAGTATTTTTGAACCACAAAAAAACTGATCAAGGGAGGACGTTGAATATGTATGAATTCTCTAAAAGGAAGTCTTAAGTATTTCAATTACTCTAAACAACTGGGTGAATGTTGTAAGAACGAGCGAACCCGCCTCACTTGGAGCCGTTTAGTCAGTCTTTGCCCAATATCCCAGTTGCCGCGTACGTGCGATATTTTTTACTTTTCCCCGCCGGGGAAAGAAACGAAATATCAACATATTCCGTATAGGCCAACTGAACAAGGAAGGCTTTAAATAATTCAATGGTCTACCACGTGACGGTGTGACGAAGCTCACTGATGTCATCATTTCAAGTACTTCCATCAGCACGTACCCCACAAGTTCCCTGTGTATGTGTCGAAAGCAGATCAGTACCACTTGAAACCTAATCAATTTGCCCCTTATGATACCTTTTTAGTTGACTGTATCAACAAATTTATATTAATAACAATCGGGAGTTTTAGCAACAGCGGCGGCTACGGCAACAAAGAAACCACAATCAAGAATATCATTGGTTGAACGAGGAAAATTATTCACTTGTCTTGACTCAGTTCATAACTTTGGATATCAACTGCGAATGGGGATTCGATTTGCACATTGATTTTTGGAAAGCGGTCAATCTTTGTTATTTTGTACACCACCGAGTCACCTAATGAACCAATTTACACTGAAAGGTCTTTGTTCTTCGGCGTGTCTAAGGTCCCCTCATTAAGTTGAGTTACAACCATTCGGAAAAATCATTTTAGTATTTAGAACATTTTTTGTCCTTACACTCCACTGAATTAAGTTAACTGTACACATGAAACTCAAGTTAAATGCATATGTCTATTTGCATGGGGTTGTTTCATTCGCGTGACCAGCTGGCTCGCCGGTTTAAACTGTCCGCACAAAAATCTATTTCGAGCCTGCAGGGCAAACTAAATTGGTCAGCTTTTGGTTCACCACGAAGCAAACTTCGAACATCTACAGATGAAAATGCGTGTATGTACATGTTAGTTAATTTTCTGATGTCCCATGAAAGCCGAGCGCCTTGCTGTGGAGCGATTTCGTTTTAGGATTCTCCGTCATTTCGGGATTCCGTCATTCCGTGTCTTAGGGTAGTCGCCTGTGACGGCGCCAGTCACTATTTTCTGAAGGACGAGAAGCAATTCATGCGAAAATGTGGAGGGATCTTCTATAATTCTTTATCTTAATCTTAATTAAAGATGAAAGACTTTAACCATAAGAAAATAAGACAAACAATTGCTGAGCATTTGAATTCATCAACCCTAGATAGAATGAAGTTGCAGATTTTCTGATTTAAAATCTTAATCCGACATGTGGTCAATCACGAAGAAAGAAAGAAATATAATGATAATAATAAAAAGCACAGTTCCTTATCATTGAAGATGGCCAAGGTCTTAATAAACTGAAACCAAGGCTGTTGAAATGACAGTATACTCAATCATCTTTCATTGCCTCCAGAAATCTC
>OX421450.1:5471689-5514189 GCA_949126865.1 Montipora capitata
TCGTAAAACAGATTCAGTTGGCTCTCTCTCAGCTGGTCTTTCGTTTCTTCTAACTCCGCGCACAGTTCCTCTCTCTCCGATTGCAGCTTTGCAACTTCGTGCTCAGAAACCTCTCGCCTTCGTTTCTCAGCTTGTAGTTGTTTTTCAAGAAGAGCCACCTTGTCCTCTAGCGATTCCACTTCTTCTTCACCTCGTAGTTGTGAGCTCGCGGATTCGTCCCAATACTTTAGATCCTCTTCGCTCCCATACCTCGCAAATTCAGATCTGCGTCGGCCTGTTTCATTAATCGTTCCAAGAGAGGAACTCTTCCGGAGATTTTTATGCCAACCCACTTCTTCAGTCCTCTTGCGCGAAAGAATGTCAAGATGATCAGCACTTCCAAACTGTTTCCATCCATCTTCGTGTTGCCATTCTAATTCATCTCTAAAGGCATCAAATTTCTCGGTATTTTGAAATCTGTATGGCATAAATCCATTTACCAGGACCATGTTACCCTCTATAGTTGCTTCGCCCCGTTGCTCCTCGCCTGCGAGAGATGCACTCCCACCGAATTCGTTTTCATCGCTAAGATTTGAGTCATAATCAGCAAAGAGACCTGAACTGCTGGAGTCGCTAAAAACAATGGAGCTTCGTCGAATATCCTCAAGTTCTTTTCTTGTGTTTCTGTGTCGCTTTTTTTCTTCTACAAGCCGCAGTTTCAAGGACTGTGTTTCATCTATGTCATTTTCTAGCTCTGATAAGATACTGTTGATTTCTGCAAACGAAAAATGTGATAATTATTTTGCTCACTTTCAGAATCATGACAAGGCGCAAGACAGATACATCTTCCGCATATAGCGATGTTTCTCGTGACGTCATCCATTGTTTTTAATATACCAACCAGAACCTAATTGGCTGTTGGAACAATGATTTCTTTTGTCACGTGTTGCAAGTTTGAATATCAAAAGCAATGTGACGTCAATGTTTGTAAACAAGAAATATCACCATAAGCGATAAACTACGTCTACTTATACCACGTGGGCTAAAATGTAGTGATCACAACCCGTGCATATGGCCAGAGCTACTGAAATTTAAATTGACCAATCGGAATTCAGCGAGCGGGAAAAACTGTGCTATCCGTCGTCACGTCAACGGATCGAGTGCCAGAAAACCATTCAGTTAAAAGATTTTGTGGCAACTTTTTTGTCAACAAACCTGGGTTGCCAGCGAGCGGCGATTCGAATGTCAACTGTTGTGCCTCGACTTTTGTGCTTCTTCTAATTATTTTAAGAGGAATTCAGTCTGCTTCTTTCGAATCAAGTGTAATAAGACGTCAAAACTGGATTGATAATGTGTTTATTTACGCCAACTTCGCACAAAAAAGAAAACTTCGATGTCGTCCTTTCGACAGGGCAGATCGACAACAACGTCGCCGTTTCCGGTGAAAGGGTGAAGGATTGACAGGATAGCACAGTTTTGACTGTCGCGCGCACTGTGGGTTCTGTATACACGGGCATCATTAACCAACAGAAATCCATTAACACACCTCTTTATACGTCATAGAATGTAGCCCGACAGTTTACGGTATTACCTATGTTCACAATGGCCACTGCTAGATTTTACTTGGTTGCGGACCAATCAGAAGCGTTGTAGTCGTTGGGCCGAATTTGATTGGCCATTAATAATAATAATAATAATAATAATAATAATAATAATAATAATAATAATAATAATAATAATAATAATAATGAAAAGAAGATCATGACTTTTTTTTTAGCTTAAAAATTCCCTTATTTGGATGTAACGTGGCTCGTGCAGTTTCCCGCGCGTCGCGTGCAGCATCGATCTTATTTTTGTCCATATTTGGGCATAAAATTGGTGTCATAAAATCCCCAGTTACACTCTCCAAGGTCATGTGCTTCTGTAATGAAATAAAGGACTTTATTTAAGTGTCAAGTGTATTGAGCGCTGAAGCACTAATGGGCCAGTTTCGTATTCTCACGGTCAGACTGGATCTAGCATGAAATGGAGGCTAATGCGGGAAAAATAAGAATCCCCAGCATTAGCCTCTTTTTGATGCTCGATACAAACCAACCGTTAGAATACGAAACTGGCCTATAGGAGATTTTCACGTGACGTCATCGCCGCCATGCTGGTGGACGAAAACAAAAGATCTCTCATTAGTTTTTTTGTATGTCCACCAGAAGTCGTCCCTAGAGGTTGGTTGAAAACGTCCTATTGGAGACAGCAATAAAAGCAAGGTGACACACGCTAACACCAACCCGGTGTGGCCAACACATCACGCATGCGCACAACCATTTCACGGCTGCTAATTGACCGGGTGAAATGGTTGTGCGCATGCGTGATGTGTTGGCCACACCGGGTTGGTGTTAGCGTGTGTCACCTTGCTTTTATTCCTATTGGAGACACTACAGAAATCAAATCATGGGTTGATTTTTTGAGGAGGAGGGAAAACCAGAGCACCTGGAGAAAACCTCTCGGTGCAGAGTAGAGAACCAACAAACTCAACCCACATATCACGCCGAGTCTGGGAATCGAACCCAGGCCACATAGGTGGGAGGCGACTCCGACGCCGAACAACTTCACCACTGCGCCTGCGCCTGTTCCATGAAATTAATGTCATACTGTAAACTGATGGGCTAAGACCGAATAGGAGAGATCGAGGCTACTGGCCATGGACTTCTGTGACCAGCCAATCCCTTTCTACGGAGGATCCAAGCATAGGAGCTTATGCAAGTGAAAACGAACGTCGACGTGAGCATAAAAAAAATCAGCCTCGGTATCCGCCATTTTCTTCCAATGCTCAGACGCGAGGAATCTGGGACGAGCGCTTCAATTGGCCAGACGTAGCAAATTTCCTTGTGCTTATGCTGCGTTTCGTTTTAACTCGACGCAAGCGAACGCAAGCATAAGCGCTTGTGCCTATCCTTGCGTCAACCCCGTTTTCACGGGGAAATAAGCGCTCTTATGCTTGGCATAGTGCTTGTGCTAGTGCTTGCGCCGCTAGTGAAAACCGCGCTTAACATGCCAGTCGGTCTTGTTGGATATTAGAATAGATTTAACCAACCGGATGCGCAATTTGCCATCTCACCAGTTCAACCGAACGCTAATGGAATAATTCCTAAATATTTCTTGTCATCCCTCGTAAACAGGGATTTGAAACGTATTGAGCTTTCATGAACTCCCAGGGTGGATTGTTAATCTCTCGGAGATGTTCAGCTAAAAAGTTAAATAACTCTAAAATAAACAAAATATTAGCTTGCCAATTAAGATTTAAATTAGCCATTAGCGTTCATTAATTCACTGCCTTCGATTTAAAACATAAAAGGTAGCCCTGATTTAACGAAAAATTAAAGGAAAGAGCGAGGTAAACTCGATAACTGATTTGTTGTGTAGAATAAAAAAGGTAGTGCTTTTGCCATAAATTTTAAGAGCTAATATTAAATTACATCGTGTTTGCGGTGTCGCCAAATACATGATCAATATATCGGCTTGTCTGGCCTGCTGAACTTCCAAACGCACATCACTTGAAATTAACGAAAAGCTGATTTAAAACGAAAAAATCCAATAATAGACATGAATAACTTGATTTATTAATAAAAAAATTGGTGCTATACGGTTTTCAAAAATTCATTTTATTTAGGCAACATTGGCGAAAAAATGTCAAGACGTAAATTTTCCATTTCGTGAGGTTTGTGTCACTTTCTTTTTGTGGAAACACAATACTGAGACGTGAAGTTGCCGGTACCCGATCTTCATCCTTATGCAAGTAGATAATAATATTTTTGTCTTTTATATTGCTCTTTTGGTCGGATCTACACAGGCTATATGTCAGCATGAACTTTTGGCTGACGATGTATTTGAAGTACTGAATTGCTTGGTAAATTATAATACGTTCAGCACCAAATTACAGGAGTCTTTGCCCTGACCGGAAATGGACGACATGAGCAAGATCGTTTGTTATTCTTTTAAATGAAGATTTCCAGTTTTAGTCTCGGCATATATTTACTAATCCAAGGGGATAAGACGAAGAACCATTCCAGATTTTTCTAGGTGAAAGAAAGATAAACCTCAAATAATGCGATTTGTGATTATTATTTGATGAAGTTCAGGAAAACCGTTGTCACCTCCTGATACGTAACGGCGTAAAGTGAGAACAAAGGTAAAAATAATAACAATGAAAACAATAGTGAGAACTGATGATAATGTTCGGAGAAAATCTTAGCTTATTGTTTTCTCTCTCAAACCTTCTTCATCGTAGACATCATCCTCCAGTAGTTCCCGGGCCAGAAACTCTTGTACTTTTGACTTTAGCAGCGCCTGTAGCAAATGCCTAAATCCATGTTCTCGCCTCTTCAAGATATCAATAAAGATCGCCACTTGGTTCTCCCTCGAAGATTTTCGCTTCTCCTCGCGAATTGTCTCTACATCGTCTTCGTCTAACACGCCAGCGTTCTCGAGGTAGCGCAAAAGTTTGGTAGGCTCGAGGGATTGCTGTAACTTCGGATAGTATCGATCTATCACGGCACAGTCTCGCAAATCCATCGTAAAAAAACCTGATGAGAAGGGATTAATGTGAGAATAAATCTTGGTTTGCGTTTGTTTTGTTAAGTACTGATCGCCACGTGACCCTTCCTTGAACTGCAACTGTTACCAGCAAGGACATGACTCAACCGCGCCCCGTCTGACAGCATGACGTCAAATCCTACGCGGGGAGTGGTGTGGTAGAGAGGCCTCAAAAATTCAATCAAGTTTTTAAGTACTTTTGAACCACAAAAAAACTGATCAAGGGAGGACGTTGAATATGTATGAATTCTCTAAAAGGAAGTCTTAAGTATTTCAATTACTCTAAACAACTGGGTGAATGTTGTAAGAACGAGCGAACCCGCCTCACTTGGAGCCGTTTAGTTCTTTGCCCAATATCCCAGTTGCCGCGTACGTGCGATATTTTTTACTTTTCCCCGCCGGGGAAAGAAACGAAATATCAACATATTCCGTATAGGCCAACTGAACAAGGAAGGCTTTAAATAATTCAATGGTCTACCACGTGACGGTGTGACGAAGCTCACTGATGTCATCATTTCAAGTACTTCCATCAGTACGTACCCCACAAGTTCCCTGTGTATGTGTCGAAAGCAGATCAGTACCACTTGAAACCTAATCAATTTGCCCCTTATGATACCTTTTTAGTTGACTGTATCAACAAATTTATATTAATAACAATCGGGAGTTTTAGCAACAGCGGCGGCTACGGCAACAAAGAAACCACAATCAAGAATATCATTGGTTGAACGAGGAAAAATATTCACTTGTCTAGGCTGCAGGATGTTGCAAGGGATCATTTTCTCAGTTCATAACTTTGGATATCAACTGCGAATGATTCGATTTGCACACTGATTTGTGAAAGCGGTCAATTTTTGTTATTTTGTACACCAGCGAGTCACCTAATGAACCAATTTACACTGAAAGGTCTTTGTTCTTCAGCGTGTATAAGGTCCCCTCATTAAGTTGAGTTACAACCATTCGGAAAAATCATTTTAGTATTTAGAACATTTTTTGTCCTTACACTCCACTGAATTAAGTTAACTGTACACATGAAACTCAAGTTAAATGCATATGTCTATTTCCATGGGGTTGTTTCATTCGCGTGACCAGCTGGCTCGCCGGTTTAAACTGTCCGCACAAAAATCTATTTCGAGCCTGCAGGGCAAAATAAAATGGTCAGCTTTTGGTTCACCACGAAGCAAACTTCGAACATCTACAGATGAAAATGCGTGTATGTACATGTTAGTTAATTTTCTGATGTCCCATGAAAACCGAGCGCCTTGCTGTGGAGCGATTTCGTGTTAGGATTCTCCGTCGTTTCGGGATTCCGTCATTCCGTGTCTTATAGGGTAGTCGCCTGTGACGGCGCCAGTCACTATTTTATGAAGGACGAGAAGCAATTCATGCGAAAATGTGGAGGGATCTTCTATAATTCTTTATCTTAATCTTAATTAAGGATGAAAGACTTTAATCATAAGAAAATAAGACAAACAATTGCTGAGCATTTGAATTCATCAACCCTAGATAGAATGAAGTTGCAGATTTTCTGATTTAAAATCTTAATCCGACATGTGGTCAATCACGAAGAAAGAAAGAAATTATAATGATAATAATAAAAATCACAGTTCCTTATCATTGAAGATGGCCAAGGTCTTAATAAACTGAAACCAAGGCTGTTGAAATGACAGTATACTCAATCATCTTTCATTGCCTCCAGAAATCTCACGTGATAACTACGTACTCCAGTAAAAGAAAAAAATTACCAGAACGAAGTTAACACGTCATTTATGCACATCAAAAGAGACCGATGAACTTAAGCAAAAACTTTTCTATATTACAGATGCAAACAACTTCGCAGTTTATTAATTGCGAAATATTTCTCTACATGCATCAATGACTCGATCAGTCACCTCGCAGTTTATTTAAACTGCAAAGTGTTCCGCTGTATATCTCAAGACTCAGTGACTTCGAAATTGTTAAGTTGCGAAATGTTTCTCTACATATATGAAGGACTCAGTCACTTCACAATTGATCGTTAATTGCGAAGTGTTTCTCTAAATATACTCAAAGAAAATTCACTTCATCGCAGGTTATTAATAAAAACCTGTATCATTTCCAGAGAACCGATGTATAAAATGAGGAAACTCGAAGCTCAGAGACAACGATGATGTAGATTCAAACTTCCGTTTTAAACTGACAGCCTCTAGTAGGCCCTCTACGATTTAATCGCAGGCAAAGATCCTTGCTTACCTTAAAGATCGTCCGCCATGACGCCGATTTGGATCTTGGATTTCGGGCTTTAGGATCAGTCGATCAGTGTTCAAAGCAGTATTTGTATTTATGACGATATTAATTACTCCATTAACGCAATATTGGCTGATTTTCAGCTTTGGCAGACTATCGAAATTTTATTGTGACCGCCAATGCACAGCTGAACGAGCAAGGAATCTACGCACGTGTTGAAGCACAATCGATCTATTGTCTTCCCTCCCACACAACTCACTTGAAATTCAAATTGTCTCTTGTTTACGATGTAAATACTAAACAAAGCCAGAAATAAGCCATTAAAGGAAATCATTAGTTAACGGTTTTGGTTGCGAATCGTACCGATTTTAGCCCGGCACATCACAACCTCGTTCCCAGGGTCTCTCGCTCGAGTGACCCTGGGAACGAGGTTGGGCACATCATAGAGCCTACTTATCATAATGGGGTCAACTGTAGGCTGGATTTACATTGTTTCAAAGTTTTGAGAGTAAAACTTTCTAAATTTCTCAGTTACGTGGTATAGAATTTCAGGAAAGGGATGTGAACGTGACATGAAAACAAAACAAAAAGGCTCCTGTGTCATTTCAAATTCCTGTGGCAATACGGTCCTGTCATTTGTCTGGACTTTGAATGAAAGTGAGGCTGGAGTTGACCTTGCTTGATACAACAGACCTCCCTGCCTGTCTTATGTTCACCGTGGGATGTGCTATTTGATGTAAACATTAGTTTGGAAATTGCAATGCGTGTTTTCAGAATCATACTATAAAGAAACTTACTATACTGCGAGTTGATTTTAACACCTTCAAAAACATAATTCATTTTGGGGAAAAACTAATATAATGTTAATATTCTTTTTCGTTTCTAGACTAGTTCTCAGAGCTGGCGCCAAGTGCCAGTGAGTTATCAATTTGACAGGTATGTTGTGGTGAGGTGTGTGATGTGTAAATTGCAGCTGAAACTTGGAATATGGCGTTAATATGTATTTGTGATGAACTCGAGTTAATTTGCTAACTTACAGCGCAGATAGCTTTTCGAAAATTATCTTGTTCAAGTAAGCAACTGACGACGACAGTCTGGAGACAGAAGGCGAGTTGGAGATGATCGTAAATTAACTATTGTATTAGTTCCGATGTTTCTTTTGTTACTCGTGACCCGTGGGTGACATTTGTCTTGATGTTGGTGAACTTGGACCCCTAGAGGAACTATTTTTCTTGATGTTGGTGAACTTGGACACCTAGAGGAACTATTAGAGGACTGTTAGAGCTAATATCATACTGATCATAGAGGAAGTTTGAACTTGAACTTTTTTATTAGCAGTTTCGTTTTTCTTTACAATGTCTTCTAAAGAGTCTTTTTAGTTACCTGTTACAAACGGCAGAATCCACGTAAATAACCGAGTCAATAAGACGTGGAATAACACATCAATTTTTTTTTAATATGTGGTCTCCTATTGTTAATTAATTCTTTCAGAATAAGAGGCGCCACGTTTGCTGCACAACAGTGCTTTTCAG
The DNA here is from genome assembly GCA_949126865.1 of Montipora capitata. NCBI lineage: Eukaryota > Metazoa > Cnidaria > Anthozoa > Scleractinia > Acroporidae > Montipora > Montipora capitata. The sequence goes on from OX421450.1 coordinate 5,480,011, forward strand.
TGATATCTAGCAACACCAGAAACCCATGATATGGGTTGAAACGTGTAACGGCCCCTTGTGTGCTGGGAAACAAGCTTCTGAATATTCAATTTGCTAAGTACCATATTTGGAACAACAAGAGCGAGGGGTTTCCAAATATGGTACTTAGCACTGAAACATTCAACCAATCAGTTCGCACTGAATATTCGGAAGCTGTGAACGCGCGTTACACGTTTCAACTCTTATGGGTTTCTGGCAACACCCAGTAAAACATTAAGTAGCACAAGACGTTTTTCAATAAGTCATGTGGCTACTTGTTTGCTGTTCATTATCTAATGAAAAGCTGAATACCGTAAAGTTCCGATAGTAAGTACCCCCGAAAGTTACATTGAAAGTTCTTGGCTTCTAATTAAACTTGAAAATAGCGAGTTCCCGAAAATAGCGAGTAAGGTATTATAGTGCTCAAGCGAAGTATGTAAAGTAAAGATTTCTTTTTTTTTTTTCAAAAATATTTTGCTTTTTGTTTGGGACTTTTGTTTACGATCGCGGTGGTTTGATAGCCTCTCGATTAACACTTACCTCGTTAACTTTATGATCTCTGTACTTATGATAATAAACAAATTACTTCATGGTGGGCTCGTTTGTACAATCTTTATTACTCACGCGTTGTGAAGGATCGTTCAGGAGTTACACTGTGAAGTGTTTCGTGAACTTGTCTCGCAATGTTTTGGCGACATTGTGGCGGGACAAGTTGCACGAAACATTTCACAGTGTAACAGCGCACTCACTCGTACGCGATTCGTACTCGTGAATAAATATCGTACGCACTCACCAACCATAAAGCAATCTATATTTACAGCAAGGAAAAGCCTCAAGCCATCATTCGTCCCTGGCATCAGTTCACTGATGGCACAATATAAAAACTAAACTGGTATAATTTCGTATTAACAACATGCAGGAACCTTTCTTCCATTTAAAATTGAAACTTAGCATAGCGGGGGAGTATCGGGGACATGGCTGTGGTATTCCGCTTTTGTGCCTGAGCATTTCTACGGAAGGACGGGGAGATTAAGAACCGACAGCCAATGCGTGCCGCGGAACAATTTTCATATATGAAAATTCCGCCCGAAGCTGAGATTCATCCAATTAGATCGCTATGATAAGAAATACGAATTTCCATAACAAAAACAAACGGTCGAAAAGCCTGTCCGGCTTGAAGGTGAGCCTTTGAGTTGTCTTGGTGGTATTCAAACAGCCTGCACACAGGCTCTCCGTGCGCAGAATGGCGCGCAGTCAACAGCTTCCCAGTAAACACAGTTCTCAGCTCTGAGCACGCACATTTCGAAAAATTTCGTTCTCAGTTTAAACGTAATGTGCGTGCTCAGTACAGAAAGCTCGTTCTCGTAGTCATTCTCGTCCTCGGAGCCGCTAGCGAGCCGCAAAATTACTCGCTTAAACAAGGGTGCCTTCTCACAGGCTTAGTTCAGCTTAAAATATCAAACATCATTCAGGGGCACCCAACGAGAATATAGTTCAAAACCACTAAACATAGCATTGTTAAACGTATTTTAGTATTTAAAGGGTAGATATAGGCATATTTTTATCCCCTAAAAATTCATCATCTGTTCGGATTTTATAGCTGAAAGTCTAGTGATCCGAAAATTATAGGGATCAAAACTTACCTTTTCGAAAATTTCAGCCAGAAAAAAGGCTCCCGAAAACTCTAGGTAAACTTTTTAGGGTAAAAATCCATTAAAAATAGCCAATTATACCATTTTTTAGATGTTTGAAAATCCCAGGACAGGCAAGCAAGCAAGAAATTTTACAACAAATCTTCCAAAAATTCTAGATCTCAAATCGTCTTCCGAACAGATATTTTCCGAAAATTGACGTTGGGTGCCCCTGATCATTGAGGAAATCACCTCGAAATACACTACGTACCGAATTTCCCAAGCACTCATCAACGAACAGGATTTGGCAGTTCAGCAAGAGAAGCACGTTCACAGCGCTGTTCATCACAGCCGGAGAGCAAAATGGTAAATTTGGCTCACCCAGCTGGCCCGGTGAGTTCAAATGAAACTTAAAACGAAATTTAAACTACTGTTCGCCTTGTAATTGACAAATTGTGACCATGGGAGAAGAAGACGATCCTTTTCAGCCAGATATAATGAATGCGGTGTGATCGTCTGTTTTAAGCTGCAACGTGACGTTTCATACTTTGGCAGGCATAGTTGACAGACATAGATTTGTACAATCACACTCAGATTGTTAGTTTAACTAATCTCATCAGAACAGAGTCGGCTAGTCTACCCAAGAGATACTGACCAACGAAAAAGCGTTGATAGACGGGTCCATTCAAGTTGAAGTTATTTGCCAGAGAGAATCTGTATTGTTGCAAGATGCAGAAAGCTACAGGGTAAACCGAGCCTTTGATTCAAAGTGAATAAAGGATAAGAGGAAGATTACGCGGCTGCTGCAGCAGCATCTAACAATAAAATGCTGACCATAATACCCGGAACAAAGTACAATCGTCTTTTCGCCATCCTAATGACGAAATTTAAGGCTGCTAGAGCAAAGGGGTACAGCATCGATTTCAACTGCTTATGGTTCAAAGCGAGAATTGCATACCGGGAACTGACAACTGATGCAAAGGCAACAATTCGCGAGCATATGATTACAGCCTTCTAGACGAGCAAGATACGAATGGGGACACGTCAAAGAAGCAAGAAGGCATCTAAGGAAAATTTTGAGTCTAACTTGAAGTGGCATGCAACAAAGCGGGAAAAACTGGTATGAGAAGACGACACGCGCGAGACCAAGACGACTGTGGACCAATCTCCACTACCTTTTGCAGTTAGCACAAAGCGGCCATACGAACTCTGTGGCCTCCTTACTTTCGACGATCATTTAGCGGGTTCTTTGCCGTCTTAGAATTAATTAATTAAGGCGAGGCCGTCAATTTATCTTCCTTGTGCGAAAAGATGGCACTTACCGTAGTTACGGATGAGCTTACGAAAGCAGCACTTCCTTCTCAGTTATTTAAAGACCTCGAGTGTTGATCCGATCAGGTCTGAGTTTGAGCCCACGACCTCTGATGCTCAACCCGCCGGTAAGCGGTCAACTGCGACCAACACCTACAGGTTGCTTTGGTATTTTTAGCCCCGACATTGTTTCAAACACAAGGAAAGGTTACGTTTTTTTATACAAACGTTGGCCGTGTAGCACTTATATTTTAAACAGAGTTAACTGAATAGAGTGTAATGTGAAGTGCTAGAATTCTATCCCATATGAACCATGTGAGCGTTAGCCCTACGAAATGGGCCCACACAAGGACAGAGAAAAACTCTGACCAGGGTCGGAATTGAACCCACGACCTTCGGGTTAGATCTCCGCCGCTCGACCGACTGAGTTACAAGGTCAGACGGGAGCAGGCCGTGGGAACTGAAGATGTTAAAGTCACGGCAATGGACATGTACAAGTACAAGGAAAGGTTACGTTTTTTTTATACAAACGTTGGCCGTGTAGCACTTATATTTTAAACAGAGTTAACTGAATAGAGTGTAATGTGAATTGCTAGAATTCTATCCCATATGAACCATGTGAGCGTTAGCCCTACTGATGGAAATGGGCCCACACAAGGACAGAGAAAAACTCTGACCGCAATAAGAACACAAATACTTCAAAGTACTGTGGAAATGAAATTTATGTCCCTTTTCATGAGACACCTAAAATCATTGAAACAGGTAATTTATCAAAAGGATGCTTATTGTTAATTAAAGAAAACTTAAATGAAATAAATGGACTATTTGAATAAGAATGAAAAATGTCTTGCCATATCAGCCGGTGCCACTCTTTTGCACAATCTCGTGTTGGGAATGAGGTTGACTTGACTTCTTAACATAATTATGACAACACATCATATAGCAGTTTGATTAAAATAGTTTGAATATTCTGTAAGTGTTATAAGAGCATAAAAACGAGAAAACACTAAGCCCACTTCTGACTTTCAACTTCAAGTTCGACAAATGATTTCCTATTCAACGTCAATAAATTTTTCAAGGCAGCCGGTCTGTTGACAGTACTTCTTCGAATTTCACAATCTGAGAGGCTCAGGCATGAGCTAAATCTTCTTCATTTATGCCTTTCTCTGCTTCTTTTTCGTCGCTTTCCTGCAGTTTGAGAAGCTCGTCTCTCAATGATCGCAGCTTCTTGTTTACCTGCTTCAATTGTGCCATTAACGAAGGGCAACGCGTCTTCAATTCTTTGATGCTGTTTACGGCGTAAAACTTTATCTCACATTTTACCGCTGAGCTAGCGTTTAGGGTTGGTGGAACCGTGATATTGCCCTGATGGCTACGTTGGGAAAACGATACTATGGTGCTATTTATGTCACTGACGGGAAAAAATTCCGACGCTGACTCCGTCGATTTTTCGCCATTATAAAACATCCCTTCTCCTCCTTCACGCTTGACGCCTTCTTCGTCTCTCTTGAGTTCTTGATTTTTGACCACGTTAACGTCCAGTTGGAGAAGTTCGTTAACTTTCGCTTGCTCAAGATAATCTTTATCATTATTTTTGTCCCTTTTAAGAGCTACAAGATTTTCTTCCTTGGAAGTTTCTTGTAGATTTGTTTCACCTTGGATTGTCTTCTTTTGGTCGGGATACTCGAGCAGGATTACTGCTTCATCAAGCATATTCCCCGCGTCTTTTACATCTCGACGAACATCTTGCTCCAAGCCTTTTTTCTCTTTGTACGTTGCTATAATTAAATCTTCGATGTCATCAACTTGGTCGAGTGTTGACTGCTCATCTTTAGTCTTTTTGACATCGCCTGCCGTGTTGCAAATCGCCGTCGAAGGGGAAGTATCCGCACTCTTTCCTTCGCTTGCGTGTGTAGCTTTGGTCTCCTCCAACGTGACTTCATGGTCAGCTCGAAATTCTCGAAATTCGGCCATGGAAGATGGGATGTTTTCTTGAGACTTTTCAGTATCCGCAGTGCTTTCTGAAACCTGACTAGCTTCAGTTGCTACGGTAACAAAATACTTTTCCCTCATAAAATCCACTCCTTTTGTCTGCGCGATCTCTGGGGAGTTTTTTTGTTCGTGGTTGTGTGAAAGCTTTTTAAAAACTTTATCTTGCAATTTTTCTTGTAGGATATCTTTCTTTTGCGACGTCTTCTCGCTATCCGGCCATATTGTATCCATTTTGCACACGTTTTCGCCTACGCTTCTATTCGCTTCTGCTTTTGCAGAACTACGATGCTGTTCCCTTCCTTTTTCGGCTTCCGCTTCGCTTGGCGCGGAAGCGTTAATCACTTTTTCTTTCTCGCTGTTTTCGTCGACAACTGAAAATCCCTGTCCGTGAAAAGATTTGATGGAATCAGTTCTTCTAAGCGAGAATACACTTCCAACTCCTTCCAAATGCCTCTTCAGGTACTCCATGACACCACTGAGAATTTCAAAGTGACGGAGTTTTCTCTCGATTGTACGTTCGTCGGATGGACAAACCCAACAATTTAAATACCAGTCAAAAATCAGATTGATATGCAAAAAGGGACACTAAACAAAAGAAGTAAAAAGCGTCCCATTCCCAAGAGGACCTGCAAATACAATTCACCTTTATAGGCTGGTTTTCACTAGCGACGCAAGCAATTAAGCACAAACACACACGCAAGCGCATTTACTTGTGGTTAATTAGTGTCTATTGTTCTAACAAAAGGCTTTAATGAACAACAAGCTACTGAGTTTGCGTATCCTTCTTGTGCTTATGCTTGCGTCGCTAGTGAAAACAAGGCTTATCACTCGGCTGCCATTTTGGAGTCCGTGGGGAATGAAGGCTTTGTCTTTGCTGGATCTAAAACTGAACTGTTCTGAATTTTAAAAACATATTTTTCGAAAGGTAAGGTTCACATTGCAACTAGGCTGGCAATATGACATAATTTGATGCTAGTCTGGTTTGGAGAAATATGAGTGTGGCTGAAAAAGTTATATTTCCAAAACCCAACAAAATTGCATTCAATGATAATGATTTCTGCAAACCAGAGGAACTTGAAAGTATATCATATTATATTTTAATATTTATGTAAGCGTGTTCACACCGACAACACAAGGAATAGTTTAAAAGAATAAACTCCTTAAGGAGCGGACCATGTGAAATGAATGATTCCAACGAACTAAGTGAAAAGAGCTGTTATTGAAATACATGAACAAGTGGTCGCGAAATTACACTATTAATAATAGCAATAATAACAACAACAGCATACTAAGACTGATCAAGACGAATTTGGTCTAATAAAGATAGTTCGTCAGATAATTCGTCTATGTATAAAATCGAGAAAAAGGACGGAACATTCGTCTGGACGAATTATCCAAGATAGTTCGTCTGTCAAGAAGTCCCAGACGGCTGATCCCTCTGGAATAAATTCGGCCAATAACTAAATGAGGTAAATCAAATCTAGCATAGAGCGCTTTTCAATTGAGTGTCGAAAGTAATTAGCGAATTGCTTTGGTTTATGATTACTTCACTCAGTGATTCAACCAATCAGAAGTGAAACCAAAACCAATCGCGGCTCGCGCGTGCACATTTTCCCGCGCTTTGTGTCGGTTTACCGGATTGTCTCCGCCCTTTTTGATTGGCCAAAGTAATTACTTTGGTTTTGGTTTTACGACACTCGATTGAAACTCGCTTTAACACTTGTTTTAGGCGAGAGAGCAAAACCGGAATACCCGGAGAAAAACATCTTGAAGCAGGCGAGTGTTTACAACCCAGCTGTCGGTCTGTTGGCTGGATTTACTTGCGACGCATACCATTAGTGGCTTTCGGTTGCGAAAGACGAAAGACGACGTACCCGCAAACATTATCAAGGGACTCGGTCATTGAGGTCGGTGAATTGGGCGAGGCAATGAGGGACCGAACACTGTGGCACGCTGTTGTTGCTGGCATCCCGGCCTCGGATGCCGAAGGATGGTGATGACGAGTGGCTTTCGCTGTACATGAACAAAATGCTTCTAATGATCAAAGTGGATAACATGGGATAACATCTACTGAAACCACTTTTCCGGCCGGTGCAATTACATGAAGTAAACTGATTTCTTACATTTGGTGTATGTACCTAGTTATGTTTGTAAACAAAAAATAAAGACGACCACTCTTGGTGATTGGTCCGACAAATGGCGAAAAATAAAACACATACATACAGACACATGGAAAAAATTTCTAACTTGGAAATTAGTTTAAAGAAAAGAAAAGAATGATTCAGAGCAGTGAGAATCTCGAGCTCATATCTTAAATGACGCTTCGACCAATATTCCGCTTGACTAACGAGGCAATTCAAACTATGTTAATTTCTCCAAAACTGGCTAAAATAGGTGCTTAGACCTAAATAATCCTGATAAGTGAAAAGAAAATAACAAACAAAATGTTGATACTTTCTAAATATAATGTCTGTCTTTACATTTCCGTATCTGATATTTTCCATTCCCGGCAGTCGTTAGCCCCGTATGGGCTGGGAAAGGAAATGTCGCATGAAGTTTTGGTGGATGTCATTCAATGTTATCCGATCAAAACGCAAGCCAGTTTCCGTACTATATAGAATTTTGTTTTTCTGGCCACCGAAGCTTGATTATAACACAAATAGCAGTTATAAATATTTAATTTGAAGCAATGCATTTTATGTTTTTGGTTCTAGAACCCAGACCTCTCTATTTGTAAGTACTTTACATAGTTTTTCAAAATAAAAACTGAAATCCGAATGTGGTCTTAGTTTTTGAGGTCTAAGTTTCGATGCCTTAGTTTTCGAGGTCTTATCTTTCGAGGTTTTAGGCCTTAGGTTTAATTGAGGTTTTAGTTTTCGAGACACCCCAGAAATAAACTGTGTCGATTATCTACTTTCTGTTGTTCAGCTCTGAAGTTAAACTCACACTCTTTTATTTGTCTCAGAAGTACACTCACTTTGCCTTTGGCAAATAAGTGTTAAATATAATTAAAGCTACAGTGTATTGCAAGGTTTTTTTTCTGATAGGTACAAAACTTATTTATTTATTCATCAAAAGAAAGACATAATTTAAATAAGACTCTCACAGAAAATTCATAATGCAAACAAAATTAAAGAACAAGGAAGTCAAACTATTTAAGCTCAAACTATTTCACAAATGAGAGCAAATAGTTATTGTTAGTAAACTCATCTGTAAGATTCCTGCAGCTTGCACTGTCAATTTTTGCACGAACGTTTGGTAAATTATATACCATTCCAATGACATCAAACAATTCTTTGATTGCACTCACTTGATAAAACGGTCATGTTGGTGCCAAAACAATAGAAAAATGTAGCTGAACACTTGCATAATAATAGAGTCACAATTCCCAAAAGACTTTTTCTTTCAGTTGTTCTTTCTACCATTAGGGAGCTTACGAAACGAGAACGACGACGGCTACGAGGACTTCATTTAAAAATACAAGTTCGCGTTATTCATATCACTAAGAAACTATTTCATGTCGTTTCGCGTTAAAAATGTGTAGTAACTGTCGAGGAATTAAACTGGTATGAGTTAGTTGGAAGCGTAGAGAGAGAACTGAAAATTCATCGTCATGTGCTAACGTCCTCCACAGAACCTTGAATACTCCGATTCCAGAAAAAACCGGAAGTTGCATGCAAGTGAGGCTTAATAGCCCTCGCGGCAGGAAAAATGTCGGACAAAACAAACAAGAACGGGATTTTGGGCAAATTTAAAGCTACTTCAGCCGTGCAAATTATTAGCAAGGAGAAAAAATTTGATCACAAATGTTACGCAGCTGCAAACTGTAATAACCGAAGTAGAAATCGACCCGATTTATTGTTTCGTGCGTTTCCATAGGGCATACAACAACTGAAGAAGTGGGAAATTCGTATGAAGAGAGGAGATGGCCTTTGTCACGGTAGGAAACAGGTTCTGTTTTTCTGAACACTTCTTGCCGACGGATTTTAAGCGGACTCTGACTGAAGAAATAAAGATGGAAGAAATAATGATGGAAAATGGAAGGCTACTTCAAGAATTACAAGAATTAAACGCAAAGAAGAGGATTTCCAAGTTTGGTCTGGAAAGATTTTCAAGTAGTAATGAAGAATGACAATTTTATACCGGATTTCCAGACTATGTAACTTTATCAGAGTTCTGGAAATATGTAGAGCCTAACGCCCCTAAATTAACTTATTTCAGTTTTGTATACGTGATAATACTGATTCTGTTAATTTTGAATATAAATTTCCTTTAATGGCAGGGAAAGAAAAGGTTTACTGGACGCAATTTTGGTTGCGCCAGGAGTTTGCAACAGATTGAAGAGTTTTGGCTTTTTTTGACCCGTTCAAGACGTGGTTTATTTGAGAGTGATCTCGTGTTTAGGTTCAGTATTTCAGAGCAAGTAGTTGTTTCAGATATGACTATAACATGGGCTAATTACATATATTTGTTGCAACAACAACGTTTATTAATACCAACAGGAAACAAAGAAAAGTAATACATTGATTTTGAAACTGAAAAATAAGGTATTAGCTGCCTATAACAACCATAAGGGCTAACAAAATTAGGCAGCTATCTATGAAGTACAATTAGAAAAGATTACGGTCATTTATATTAAGTAAAGTAAAAATAACCTAAGAATAAAGATATAAACAAATACATGACAAAGGTACAAGCTGACATTACACCAGGGCAAGAAAAAATAAATTAATAATAATAATAATAACAATAACAATTCTTTAAAAAAAAACAATGGTATTTACAACATACGAATAATGACAAGCAATAGTAAACAAAAGAAATAACTCTATGTCAATACATGTATAATTGAATGATTTCTCTTTTTAAAGTTTTCTTGAGAGAATCTGTGGAGAGATTTAGTTTCTTCACTGAATGAATTCCAAATTTTTGCACCTTGAAATTTAATACTGAATCTACCATCATTTGTCCTTATTGGAGGAAGAGTATAGGAAGGCCTGGAAGCAAGTCTTGTATTGTACTTGTGCCGTTTATTGACAGCCGTAAAATAATTGGAGAAGGCTGGTGGCAAAGTGCCAGAATGAAAATCATACATAAATATTGCATTGTGTAGGAAGATGATATCCTCGAATTTAATTATTTCAAGAGCTTTGAAGAGAGGGTTAGAGTGATCATTGTAGTTAGAAAAAGTAATGATTCGCAGAGCTCGTTTCTGTAAAGTGATAATTGGGGTTAAAGTAGATTTGTAGGTGTTCCCCCAGGAAGCTTATTTGTATGGTCTTCTAAAGAGCAGATTAAACAACATCTACCTAAAGTTTTTAAGGGCGAGTTTGAAAACATAAGATGATTACTCAAGACCTTGGGTGAACTTTATTCTGAACAGAAGTCGCACAACATCTTCAAAGGTCTTGTAGGAATTTCCCCAAATGTTCGGATATCATTTGTCAGTAGTCTGTATGGAGGAAGTATATCTGACAAGGAGAATGTAAAAAGGACTTTTTTTTTGTTGCTTTGCTGGATCAGCATGACCTGATTATGGCTGATCGTGGTAACACTTTTCATTCCTCCTAAATGACAAAGTAAATCTGAACAGGTCTCCAAGAAAGACTGTTGTAAGACTATGAGGATTGCCAATGTAAGAATTCACGTCAAACGGGCCATTAGGAGAATCAAACGTTGGCACATTTGTGATAACACATTTCTTTAAAAAATCACAGTGTTGGTGGACCGAATACAACAGAATTTTTTTGGAAATCTTCTGCAATTTCTTCAAGCTCTTTATATTCATGAGCACTCTCGGCTCTTGTTATCCCTTCAGATTTCTCACATCTCAACTTCAGCCTTCTTGCTCTACAAAGCGATCGTTCATCCACTTTTGTCCAAGGAAAGACCGATGGTACGCTTTAAGTCTCGTCTATGACCAGTCAGAGTCCATTAAAAATCCGTCGGCAAGAAGTGTTCATAAAAACAGAACCTGTTTCCTACCGTGGCAAAGAAGCCATCTCCTCTTTTCATACGAATTTCCCACTTGTTCAGTTGTTGTGTCCGATGGAAACGCACTAAACAATAAATCGGGTCGATTACAGTTTGCAGCTGCGTAACATTTGTGAGCAAATTTTTTCTCCTTGCTAACAATTTGCACGGCTGAAGTAGCTTTAAATTTGCCCAAAACCCCGTTCTTGTTTGTTTTGTCCGACATTTTTCCTGCCGCGAGGGCTATTAAGCCTCACTTGCATGCAACTTCCGGTTTTTTCTGGAATCGGAGTATTTGGTCATTTCACGTCGTCATTTAGGAGATGACGGCAAAGAAATGTACCAAAATGTAAAACGCACGTGCAGAGCGTGCACAGCAATTGTTTTTGCTCACTAAACCTATTGTTTTGTAGCGTCGTCGTTGCCGTCGGCGTCGTCGTTTCGTCAGCTCCCCGTTATGGCCGGCGTGACGTCAAGTGCAATCAACCAATGGTCACGGTTCATTTTCGGGAACCCAACCAATAAATGTTCTTCTCTTTCTTCAGTCAGGCAAAACACTCTAATACAACGTAACGAGTACGTACCGTATGCCAAGGTCTTTCTCAAAGAAACTTCTTTTCCTTAGTCATTGACACTTTATAGGCTCCTCCTCAATTATCATCATCAACAATCTTACAAGTTACAGTCTTTTGTCCGCCATTTTGATTATCTCAGCTAGTGTCCATGTCTCTATGTGTAGACTTGCGTGAGCTTGGGTCAAGTCAAGTGACCAGGTAGCATTTCCTCCAGCGGTACATGCAAAACCAAAGGCTAAAAATTACATGATGAGGCATTTCTACGCGATTGATCAGCACAATGAGGTTTTAAAGGAAGAATATTGTGAGCTTTTACACAACTACATTATCCCGCTTGTCAGAACTGAGCGTTTTAAGAGAACTTTTATAAATAGATGCTTGTTTTCTAGTTAGTTGTTAGTTAGTTAGTTAATTAATTAGTTGTCTGTATAATTTAATTATTTTATTGTAACTAAACACGTCTGTTGTTTAGAGTGTTTTCAATAAAGACCTTTATTATTATTATTATTATTATTATTATTATTATTATTTTGTGGTACGGTTGCCATTTTTATTCCTGCATCAGATATGGAAAATGTACTCCCGGCACGTACATGTAACGGCTTGCCCAACACGTGAATTTATGCGGATGTCTGGTTTACATGCCTGGCACATAAATTTAAAAGAATTTCTTTGAGCTTTGGCTGTGAGTTTATCTATCAAGTTACGCATGAACCCTGTACAAAGAGCAAATTAGAGCAGGTTTCCTCGGAGTTGTGGAGTTTAGTGGATGTGCAGTGTTATTATACATATCGTACAAGCATTTGGGTAAAAAATATGCGATCAAGATTTGGAATTTTGTTTGGCGGAATGACAAATAAAGGTTGGTTAATCCCTTCTTGACTAAATCATGAATTCTTGCGAAGAGCATCGCCATCTAGAACTCGACTAACTATGTAAATCGAACAAAATTACATGATCATGAAATGTTTAGAGTAAGACTTCTCAACCTTACAATAGACATTTTCCTAGACCTTCTCTTTAGTTAAAGTTATTAAAGCTTACATCAGTATTACATCTAAAGTAAATAATTTCAATTCTGGTTAGTCAGCTTAAATTTGTTTGGTTATTTCATGCGTTATATTTGTTATTTAAAGTTGCAAAAATATTTTGAGGCGGCATATCTCTGCTCCTCACAAAGGTAAGAAATTAATAGCTTAAGACTTGAACTATTTTATGGGCTTTCATGTTTAATACTTGTTTTTGTGACAAGCAAATGGCATAATATCTTGCCAAAAATAAAATGTGTGGAGACTGGAATCTTCCTTGTAGTGTCTCCATTAGAGCTACATGTTGCAAGGCAAAGCTAAAAGAAGGGTCAGTGTCACAGATATTTAATCAGGACTTATATGATTCCTGCAAACACTTGTCTCTGCTTTATGTCCTCTTGTGTGTTCTGGCCTCTCCTATTTGTTACGGCAGGAGTTCACCAGGCTCATCAGCACCTTTCAAATGGGTATTGGGAGGCAACCTCCTGCCCCACCCATTATTCTTTTTTGGAAATCAACCAAGAGACAATTACATTAATATGCCTTCTTTGATCTGCCACTACTTTGTTGACTCATTCTCAACTGTTTTAGGCTAACTTTAAGGTGTGTCGTGTTTATCGAATTAGGGTGACTTAAGGCGACTTAAGGTGACTTAAGGTCCCAGAGTAGGCCTACATGGAGACACACGACGACCAATGGAGACCTCGAACGGCGCGCGCAATGCATGCCACAACCACGTTCCCAGGATGGGACCCTGGAAACGAGGTTGTGCATGACATTCGACAGACGTTCATTTGCAAGCAGCAATGTAAAACCGTTGCTTGAGGTCAAATAGCAGATTTGCTATACGTTTTTAAGTTAGATCGTATTAGCAATTGGCCAAAGCGGAAATACCATAATACTCTTTGTTTGTCCACCCGCGCCACCGCGCACCGGTGGCTCAGTTGGTTGAGCACCGGGCTGTTACGCGGGAGGTCGTGAGTTCAATTCCCGCCGGACCAACACTCAGGATCTTTAAACAACTGAGGAGAAAGTGCTGCCTTGGTAATTACATCTGCAAATGGTTAGACTCTCTAGTCTTCTCGGATAAGGACGATAAGCCGGAGGTCCCGTCTCACAGCCCTTCAATGTTCATAATCCTGTGGGACGTAAAAGAACCCACACACTTGTCGCAAAGAGTAGGGCATGTAGTTCCCGATGTTGTGGTCTGTCTTCTGTGATGTATCATGCATGGTTGGGAAGGTAAATGCTCGGAGAAATTAGCTACACCAAGCTACTCTAAAAATCCGAGGGTAAATAAAGATATATGATATATGATGATATATGATATGACCCAAATTTTGAATAAGCATTGTTTGTGCTTTCTCTTGGGACCATTGTAAGTCCCAAGAGAAAAAGGAAATAATAATAATAATAATAATAATAATAATTGAAAATAATAATAATAACAGTAATAAATGTTTATTAACCCTCTCGCAGAGCAAGCTCCGAATTACAGGGAGATTAGGAATAACTTATGAATATTTCACAGTCACAAAGTCCTTTAGTCTATTAGTACTTGTTTTAAGAGAGCTTATTCTGGTGCTCGACCTCGTGCAATAGACAGGGTCCTAGAATGCGCTAGCTTCCTAACCGGGTGGTCCAAGTCCAAGTTTGACATGTACCGTTTACATAAATATATGCGGCGAGACTCAAGTGTTGTGAGAAAATGCTTATTCAAAATTTGGGTAGGGTCCTACATCTTGTTGAACATTATCATATTTCATTGTGCTAAATTAAATCAATTGTTATCTTTGTTCGTTCTCTTGTTCCTTTGGCCAATCCTGAATCCTGTTCAATAAGGTACAACACGACCCCAAAATTTGGGTGGACAAGAAAGAGTATTATGGTATTTTCCGCTTAGTGCAATAGTAGAGAATAGAGATTCAGCACTGCAGGCACAATAATGAGGTGGTGTAGGCGTAGTGATGAGAGCAATCGCTCCTCTTTAAATGATGCTCGGAATTTTACATCTCTCTTACATTTCACTTAAGGACGGTGCCTACTAAATCAAAGGTATTTTGCACGGTTTACTGAATTATGCGGAAAAAACACAGTTTATCAAGTGTTGTTGAAATCCAAAATGAAAATTGGGGGTAACCACGCATTTTTCAAAGATAATTAAAATCAACAATATTTGTAAACAGCTTTAAAATACAAAGCAATGTAAGGTGCTCTTTTCCAAATTGAAGCTTCATTATCTCTGAAAAATGCACGGATACCCCCAATTTTCTTTTTGGATACCAAGAGCACTTGCTAAGTTCTACTTTCTCTGCATAGTTTTGAACCGCGCAAAAATATCCCTGTATTAATAAGCACCGCCGATAGGAAATCCGAGTATCTCGAGATGCGTAGAACGTATGCGCAATAACAATAGCAGGCACCGTCCTTAAAAAAAAGATTATCGCTAGTTTTCTCCGGTAATCCACTTTCCTCCAAAAAAAGCACTCTAAATTCCAATTCAATTCGCAAGCGCTTTCAAAGGAATTTTTCGCCAAACGGATTCCCTGAATCCTCCACACAGACAATGAAACAAGTGTGTACAGTTGTACCACGACTCGACGAAAAACCGGGGAGAACTAAACGAAGCAGTACTGTATGTCATCAATTGTGCCGCGTTCCTGCAGTATCAAAAAGCAAATGGCACAGTGATATTCAATAAAAGCGAAAGTAAAGGAACACATTTCAAGTCATTCCATTTTTTTGCGGAACATTTTTAGTCCGAGGGACTGTTTCTTTTAAGTGCTGTCAGATCGTGCTAACTGTTTTCCCATTCATCCGAAAAGGAATTTAAAAACATTAAATAAAAAGACTATAAAGTACGAGTGTCCAATTCAATCGATCGCTGCGAACGATACACCTTTCAGAAAAAAAAAACCTCTTATTAACCGCGTTTTCGCCTCCGTACTGTAAAATTATGAATCCTCGTTTTTTCCCTTTGAGTTATGGCCCACGCGCTTCGCGAGCGTTTTTTCAAAATTTTAAATTTAATTCGTGGGCAGTACTGCAGAACACGGCCCGCCAAATTGACCAATCACAGGGCGTGTACCATCTAAGAGATATAATATTTATCATATGGCTCTTGCGGGCCTTTTATAGCAAAACCATTGAAAAAATCCCTGTATGACGGCCGTACGCGTAAGCGCGAGAAGGTCGGAAAAGCCGCACAGCCCTGTTAGGAACACGTACCGCTCGTGCGATGCGATTTTAGAAGATTTTGTCGCTTTTAAATTAAACATCCAAGTTGTTTACAGCCCGAAAAGCAAATACAAACAATATATTGTAATTTTCTTTTTGTTTAAACTTCATCTTCTGAGTGCTCATGAATAGTGCAAAGAGCATGATAAAATGCTTAACATTGACTGAGTTTAGGTCGGGACGGATAGGAAAGTATTTGTCATGGCGCACGGACAGAGTGCGTACGCCGACCTCGGCCCAAATATTTTCCTGTCCGGCCCTCCCACTCATACATGAGTACATATTCTTTCATATCAAATAGATCCATTTTTCATGACCGAGGTTGCGATGCAAATCTCAGCAACAAAACACCATTTTATTCCTAACCCAGATAACAACCTCGTGCTGCGGGTGAATATTTGATCCTGCCGCCTGCATATGCGGGCATCTAATGAGGTTTCAAACTGTTAATAGGGAGTTTAAGCATGCGACGTTTTTGAGCCGCGGAGGGCAACCGGAAATGACTATTTCGCATGCCAGGACAGTAGTATCTCCCAGATTTTTAACCTAATCATCTCTAATGGAAGAAAATATACTTAGCAATATTAAGGTGGTGATGGCAAGACAAGCTAAAAGGGAAAACAGCTCACTTCCGGTTGCCGTCCACGGCTCAAAAACGTCGCATGCTTAAACTCCTTAATGTGTGCTATGACCGTGTATCATGAATAACAAACCGGCGACACATTGTGGGTCCAAAAATAGCTGCGGTACGCTTCAATAACAATTTTATCATTAACTGAAACTAAATGTAAGTAACTGTAATGTCTATAATAACCCTAACCTGTAATATCTACTAATTAATATCTATCAATTAATACTACTCCATGTATCTGATGATGGCATAAGTAATTAAGCATCTCACTGGTACAATATACGAGAAGACTTTGTCCCACGTGTGGTATACGTCCCAACTCCGAAACCTATCTACTTAGGGTCATAGCTATTTCTCGTCCTGTGGGACTTCGGGTGAGACTAGCATCTCTTCATTTTCAACTTTCGTTGCTTTATCCTTTCCACTGTCCTTCAATTTGAGAAGCTGGCTTCTTAATTCTACCAGCTTCTTGTTTATCTTTTTCAACCGTACCAGCAACACAGGGGAAAATTTCTTTACTTCTTTAATACCATCGACGACACGAACCTTCATCTCGATCTCTGTCATTGGGCTCTCTTTTTCTGTTGGGTCATTAGTATATCGGCCCCCAAGTCTATGTCCCAAATCAGGTTGGAACATAGCTCTGGTGCTGATGATATTACGCATTTGTGTGCTGGAACTGAAGCCAGTTTTCTTGACGCCGAACGAAGATGATCTAGGCGTAGATTGGTCTACAAAGATTCGTCTTTCATAAGATCTCTTCCTCTTTTCCTTGTCATCAAAGCGTTTGTCATCTCTTTCTGCCCCATCTACTTTCCCTTCACGATCTTGAAGTTGCTTCCAATTTTCCTCTGCGCTGTTAATATCCATTTTGTGAAGCTCGTCAACCTGGACTTGGATTAGTTTAGCCGTTTCGTCATCCTTCGATAGTGCCATCAGATTCACTTCTTGAGCTTCATCTTTTTGCTTCTTTTCATCTTGGATTTGCTGCTTGACCGGATAAACGATTACGAGTCCTTCTTCATCAATCGGATTCTCCTCTTCTTCATCTCGACGATCACTTTCCTCTGGAGCTCTTTTCTCTTTGTGCGAGGAGATAATTAATCCTTCAATATCACTTTCGTGGAGTGCGGCCTTGTCAACATCTCCAGTATTGGAAATTTCTATGCGTCCGACGGTATTACTCACGCCCTTTCCTTCTACCTGGTTGGCTGTTGTCACGGTTTTGATATCTTTCTCCAAAACTATCTCGTACGCTGATGGTACAGCCACTGGGGATGAGGTATTTTCTCCAGTTGTCACTTTTTTATTTCCCTTCTTAACATCCGCTGCTGTAATAGAAGGAGTGTCTTCAGGAATCACGTTCGATCTGAATTTTGAAACAGCTAACGACCCCTCGTCAGTCATTTCTGATGGCACGACACTACCAAATTCTTCCTCGCTCAGACTTGTCTTCAGAGCTGTGCTTTCTGCCTCTGCTTCGTTACTACTTACGGAATCACTTACGAAGCTGGTCTTTTCGCTGTTTCTGTTGACGTCTACTGAAACATCTATAGGCTTTGAGGGCTCCTTGGATCCACTGCCCGTAGGCGAAAGTTCATTTCCATTTCCTTCAAAATCAACTGAGTCCCTGCTTCGGCTTTTCAAACTGTCCCTTGAGCCATCCTTTGAGCTTTTAGACTTTCTTCCGCTAAGTCGAAACAAACCAAACTTTTTTTTGGATTTTGGAGAAGTCTCGTCATCATGGTCTTCAGTCAGCTTTTCGTCCTCGCCAACATTATTCACAGTGTCGCTGTCCAAATCTTTAGAATCTCTCTTTTTCTTTTTTTCCTTCTTGTCTTTCTTACTCTCTGGAAAACAGAACACTCAAATGAATTTTATTAATTGTCCGGTTGAGACGTTTCAAAATGCACTAGAGAGGTTAAAAGGCCGTTTAAGATGAAGCAAAATATTTTCATCGGCATGAGTGTTTATACTCCCTTTCTACCTATCCATAACCGATCGATCTTTTTCTGCTGTCACAAAGACTGGGGCCTGAAATTGCGCATGCGTTTCAGCATGCGATGCTAGATTGCTTCGATTTGATCTACAATTGAAAACATATTCTCGAACCGAAGGCATGTAGCTGGATGGCACCTCTTTCGAAAGTCTCGGGTAATTTCATAGGCGTTTTCGGCCGCTGTAGCATGGACGATTGAGTGAAAAGGTTTCGTCAAGTGCTGGCATTTTCAACTTCTTGAAACACATTAGTTTAGGAAATGCTTAAGATTATGTGGAGGACGTGGGACGTGTTCCAATACTGCTATGGACCCAAAGATGTTCCGCGGGACAACGAAGAAAGAGAAGCCCTTTCATGGAGTCCTGCCCCCCCACCCCCCCCCCCCCCCTTCCTCCTACGGACACCATGAAGGGGCTGAAAGGAAATCTTTGCTGACGGTATCTGCCTCCTCTTCAAAGCGAGTCTAAGTGCGAAGTTTCTCTTATGAAAATTAGTTTTCATTCATATGTAAAGTCAAACTATTTACCATCACAAAATTTTTACACGTAGACTCACTTTGAAGAGGAGGCAGACATGAACTACGGTATTACAAATAATAATTGACTTCAAAAGGTGAAAATACTTGTTGTAGCTTTTACAACGAGCCAGTTATTAGCCATCAAAAACTAATACACTGTAAATTCTTGGTTGGCAAAAGTGCTAATGGTCCCGGCATTCTTTGTACAATTTTTCGAATTGTCTTTTTGCATCATTGCTCAGAGATTAGCTGGTACGCTCTGGTTAATTGAATATTGAAAGTTCATTGCATATGAGCTATCCCTGAAAGTTTGAAATTTTCAAAGGTAGCTCATTATGCAATGCACTCTCAATATTCAGGACTTCATTCTCAGCTGACTGACCGATTTGAAAACGGTAGCCTTGTGCCAATAATTCCCTACTAGGTTTGTCATTGTTAAAAATACTTTGCAAAGCATCCTAACGCGAACCCTAATGCACCTGTCACTGTAAACCCCAACCCCGGGGAAACCTGGGGCATTAGCCACAAAGCAAAACCAAACAAGGATAATGCCCTACATACAGGGGACATATTTTTGGGTCTAATCCCCACCAAAATGTCGTCCAAGGATTACACATATGACTGCGAATTGTAAAATTAATAATGAGCAGCAAATCTGCAAGAGCTTATTTTCGTTGTTCAAGAGGAGGACGGCTATGTGCACAGAATAAATATTTTGAGCAATCCACTGGATGACGCCATCAAACTGGATTCAGGGAGAATCTAGCCGGGAAACAGGCTTTTCTTAAGTTTTTTTCTACCATCTTTCGCGAATGGCACACGGTCAAAAAGGAGGGGCTTGGTAACAAGCTGAGAAGCTAAATATTATGAGCAAGACCCGATACAACGTACATATACATATATGTACATGTATATATGTACATATATGTATATTATGTATATTTATATCAAAGTGCTGCGAAAACGTTGTTGCTCTTCAGTTAAATCAACATCTACATGACAACTGTCTACATGAAGTCTTTCAGTCAGCCTATAAACCGTGCCATAGAACTGAATCCGCCCTAATCAGGGTACACAACGATATTCGGGTGACCCGAAAACACTGACCCCCGGTCCATGGACCCCCCTACGGACCGGGTCCATGGACTGCCTTACGGACCGGTCCACGGACTATCTCTACGGACCCCCTCTACGGACCACCCCAAAAAACACAGAATTAAAAATAAATAACAACTGAAAATTTGTTTATACCGGTTGTCTGGATAGACCACTCTTGCCGGTGAAATCTCAGCCGTTATGCTTCGCAAATCAGACTAAGGCTCAGGTGTTGCCTTTTCCTTCGCTGTTGACCGGAGTGCTTCGAAACTAAGTTCTTCCGCCATTTTGTTCAGGACAGAGAGATCGTGAAGCCTGGGGCGAGTTCACAAATCCGCGGGAGAATGATCCGAACAAAATGGCGGAGGGAAAGAAAGAAAATACAAATAGAACTTACTTATTATCAATCTTTTTCGAAGGATTCCGGTCCACAGCGAAGGAAGGGGCAATATGTGATAAATAGACTTTGTACCCGAGCCTGAGCCTTAGTCTGTTGAATTTGCGAGGCTTTACGGTTGAGATTTCGCCAACACGAGTGACACGAGTGGTCTATCCAGACAACTGGTAAGTCAAATCTTTATTTTTTATTTATTTTCATTTTTATGTTGTTTTAGGGTGGTCCGTATAGGAGGTCCGTAAGGGTAGTCCGTGGACCCAGTCCGTAGAGGGGTCCATGGACCGGGGGTCAGTGTTTTCGGGTCACCCACGATATTCTCACTGAAATTGACAATGATAATTGTGTTATGCTGCTTTTTTCAGATCTTTCTGCAGCGTTTGATACGGTGAACCATCGAGTTTTATTGTCAAGATTATCAGATCGTTTTGGAATTGAAGGAACTGCTTTGTCATGGTTTGAGTCTTATCTTCAGGGGCGTACACAGTTTGTATGCATTAACAACTCAAGATCTTCCTGTCGTGACGTGATGTTTGGAGTCCCTCAAGGTTCCACTCTTGGACCGTTTCTGTACCTGTTGTACACTGCTCCACTTGGTGATATACTACGAGAGTATGGTGTACGTTTTCACATGTACGCTGATGACACCCAGTTGTACATGTCATTTAAGTCATCTATTACTAGTGATATTGAACGCTCCCGTTCTATTCTGGAGTCATGTGTATGTGCCATTGAACGATGGATGCTTCGTAATAACCTTAAACTCAACAGTGACAAGACTGAACTACTCATTCTTCACTCTAAGCATAGGCCTGCCCCTCCTCTCGATTCCATGAATATAGGCGATCTTGTTATCTCGTCGTCTAAATCTTACATGAACATTGGCGTCACATTTGAGAATCACATGAACTTTGGTGAACATATTAAGAACATCTGTAGAGTAGCTTTTTATCATATTAGGAACATTGCTAAGATTTGAAAATTTTTGAGTTACCGGATACTGCTAAAACTTTAGTGCATGCATTTGTTACTTATCGGATTGATTCATGTAATGCACTTTTGTTTGGTTTGCCTAACTTTCTTATTCAGCGTTTGCAATATGTTTTAAACTCTGCTGCTCGAGTTATAGCTCGTTCTCGGAAATTTGATCATATCACACCATTACTGATAGAATTACATTGGTTACCAGTAGAGCAGAGGATAATATTTAAGATTTTATTATTTACGTTTAAAGTAGTTAATGGTTTAGCACCTAGTTATTTAAGTGAATTATTACAAGCCTATATTCCAAGGGGTATGTAAAGATCATCTACGCAAATGCTCCTGCATGAGCCCAAATTTAATCTCAAGACGTATGGCTCACGTGCCTTCTCTGTTTGTGAACCTCGATTATGGAATAGTCTTCCTTTAGAAATTAGGAGGTGTGACTCTATTGACACTTTTAAGAAGAAACTTAAGACACATCTTTTTAAGAGCTCATATTTTTGTTAGCTATGAGTACATATTTAAATATTGCTAATTATTGATTTTTATTATTTTATTATTTTATGTTTTGTATTATCTTATTCCTTTATTTGTATATTAGTATAAATTGGAAATCATTATTACTATTATTATTTTTGGAACTTGTAAAGCGCTCTTGGACATTGTAATGTTATCAGCGCTATATAAATAAAGTATTATTATTATTATTATTATTATTATTATTATTATTATTATTATTATTATTATTATTATTATTATTATAAATGTACACTAAAATCAAATATACGTTGTATCGGTTCTTGCTCAAAATAATTAGCTTCTTAACTTGTAATTACGCTGATGAGATCAAGCCACTGATCCAACGTACACCGACAGGAAATTGTCCACGGTTGCTACAATCTCGTTTATAAATAGTTGTAACACGTCGCTTGAACAGCAAGTGAAGCGCATCAAAGCTGCTAATAACGTTCCTTTCCTACTCCCTCCAATCAATGTTGCATTTACCGGTTGGTTTTTGCACTCCAACCCATAAATATCAACCTTGAATGGGGAGAGGGGGCAAATTGCCGTCTATGTTACAACACTTGTGACCGAGATCTTCAACGCTAGTTACCAATCCCTTCGAGATGGCAGAAAAAAAGACAAAGAGCCTGTTTGACCATATCATTCACATATTAACGAGCAGACCTTAATTCGGCTCTGTTTACTCGCTTCGAAAAAAAGACAATCAGGCCGGCAAAAAAAACTAGACAATGATTAATTCTTACCCTTCTTGCTCTTGTCTTTCTTTTTTGACTTAGTGGACTGTGATTCCAAGGAAGTTTGTAATTCGTTTGAACTCATGCTGTTCAAGAAAAACATAAATAAGGTCCATGGTGAACGTTATGAAATGGTCTGAAATATCATGTTTTGCCTTTTCTTATTCTTGTAGCTTTCCTTCTATGTGTATACTTTATTTAACCTTTTGTCCAACGCCAGACGATTTTAATTGTCAATGAGGGTCGCTTCTGCCGGGGATAAAGGTACTCAGACATATAAAAGACAAAAGTGAAAAGCATCCCTCAACAAATATTTATGACGACCTGATGCGGTGATAAGATAAATTTATCAGTGCTTTGCATTCGTCAGATCTGACATCTACGAGGTTCACGAAATATCTATCTGCGCTCTCTCTCAAAAACAAGGAAATGGAGTGCATTTTCAGATTGATAGGAATTTGGATCTCCGTCGGAAAGAAAATGAATTTGCAAAATTACAGCAAAAGAAAAAGGGGAAAAGAGAAACATATTGATCAGAATGGAAAACAACAAAAATATCTCGCACGCAGTGAAGCAAAACGAGAATACTAAGAAAAGAGCAGATGATCAGCACCAGAATATATCCCGGGAATATATTTAGCGACAACAAATTCTGCTTCTTGTTGCATACAAGCGAGCACACACTCGTGCACCTGACAAATTTTCGTCGTAACTTACCTTTGAAACTCGTTTATTACGAAGCACAGCCGCTGAAGCAATCTTTGTATGAAAAATAGACTTAGCGGCGAATGTGCCTTGAAACATAAGACGGGGCAGTTTTGCTTCAGCCAAGGTAGGTTCTGGAATTACCTACTCGTCGACCTCTAAGACTAAGAAATTCCCTTTCTTCTTTCTCTGGAATTAAAAAGCTTTCGGGAGCGTTGTTCATCGTTTGTTTCTTTTATCCAAAGTTCAAAATGGAAGACAATATTAGACACTTGACATCACAATTAAATGATGTTGTTTATGTTTCCTCGCGGAAACAATATAGCCTTTTCGATTTTGCTGTTAATGCTAAAACATTTAAAACACTCTCTTTAATTTTAATTAAGGGCTTGCCCATTTAAATGAATTGTGTAGCGACGAATTGAAATTGTGATTGCATGGTGGAAGAAGTCGAAGGTCTTCCAGTCATACGACAAATAAATGATGTGCGGTGCTGCCCTGTGATGCCGCTATTCTAGATTGCTCGCTGCAAATATTGCGGCCATCTTGTACGTTATACAATCACAAAGAATCTTTGTTCCTCGCTGATTCCTGCGGGGAGCTCATCAGTTTCTTGGGGCTGTATAATCATGTTCTACTCCACAGATGCAAACATCGTAATTACTTCGCATTTTTCTGATTTAAGCTTCAACTCTTTGGCAATAATCCTACCTTGCTGACAGATCCACAATGTCCAATGTAGATATTGGTCGAGAAGCGCGAGGTTCTGAGGGTCGAGTATTTCCCAAACCTTTACAAATCGATCGAGAACTGCTTTAGTTTCCTTCGAATGCTGATCACAAGTAGCGCTTCAAGTTACACTTTACATTTTTCTACGGGTTGAAGACAGGATTGGAATATCTTGTTACGTGATGCGCAGAGAAAGCGCTACAGGAGTGGCAGAAGAGAAGGGAATGCGGCTAACAAAAGTGAAATGCGCGCAGGTGGTAAAAGAATGTTGGTTGTCTCAAAAGTGTGTTATCAAAACACCTTGAGGCTCATTTTAATGAAACAATTAAAAACAGTGGGTGTTGACCTTAAATATCACAACACGGGAAAATACAAAGCTGAGACAATAAACAAAAATTCAATTTAACGAAGTGCTGTTAATTGCGGAGAAATTAGTTCATTGTATCGGAGATTTTTGCATGAAGGTTCTCTCCCATACATTTTATTGTAACTCGGGTCTAGACCGTCAAATAAAAACGCGCACTGTGATTATAAAACATTTAAAACAATGCTTTTCTTTTAAACACATTACGTTTAGTACGTTTCCACATATTTTTTCAGAAGTAATCGTTGATTTCCTCGCGACCTGGAGCCCAAGAGTATGAGCCTCTCCATGCACAAAATCCCTGAGTCAACGTTCTATTTTTAGAGCTAAACCTGCAGCAGGAGACCCACATTTACATCAATTTACTCAATTTGAATACTTTAACTTTATTCTGGTTGGCGACGCCAGCAGGTTAATTTGTGATAATCTCACTTAGATTTTCGAAAAGTCATTTGTCTCATGTAGATGGCGCCTCTCGCGACTTCGTCGCTTGCTCATCCGCTTCGCGTCAGAAAAATCGCCCTTCGCTCGCCAAAACATTGGGTGCTTACCATTTAGCCAAAAAATCCGGAAATTTTGGGTTGAGGTCAAATGGAAAGGCAATTTCCCGGAAAATCTTGTTGGAAACTGTGGACAACCTCCAGAGGTAGTCCCGAGCGGTGCTTTCCATTAAGACAAAATTTCCGGAAATTTCGGGCTGAAGTCAAATGGAAACTAAATATTTTAAGCAAGAGCCGATACAACGTAGATTTGGTTTTAGTGATGTGCTATATTTCGGCTGGCCAAACCAGCCTTCTTCAGGTACAATGAGAGTTTACATTGAATTGCTTCTATGGATGTTGACGTAATACTGGAAAAAATGTGATAAAACATGGCAGTTATGCCCGTTTCAAACGTCGAACTTTACATGTGCCGAATCTAATGCAAACGAGATGCTTCCGTGAAGCATACACTGGGTTGCCTGTGGTACGTGCTACAGAAAATAAGAAGGCACTGAATTGTGTGGTATTGAAATACAGCATTCCAGTCTCTGAAGAATAACAAATAAAAGAGAAGCGAGAAACATTGGCTTCTGGGCTGACATGTTGATAATTTTCAAGTTCCCTCACAACTTCCTTGCACCACAAGTGTGTCCTCTGAGCATCTGACAGCTTTGTAATACTAAACTTCACTGAAGTCAAGCCCTGTTCCGGGAGTTTAGTGTTAGGATGGAAGACCAAAACAAGGAACCCCTCACGGAAAACAAAAGCATCTGACCGAAAATACTATTAACGCTAACAAATGCGAACTCAGCAAGGTACAGATTTTGTTAGCTTGCTTTATGCAAAACAAATATTGATGAAAAAGCAAATAACTATTAATAAACAGTTTTTAGAAAGAGCAGAAGGAAGTTTCCGGGACGGTCGATCGAGAATGAAATATTTACAACATGAAAACAACATTAATTTTGAACCGTGAATATAGAATATAAAAAGTTACGATCAGCGACAAACATTTTGGGAGATTTTTGCTACGTTCAAGTAAATTGCAAAATCGAAAAGTGACATGGCCGAAATTCAGCGGGCGCCGTGATTAAGTTACCGCGGCATATTTACTCGCCAAACAGTGAAGCATCTGTGTCAAATGATGGCAAGATACCGGGTTTTTGTAAGTTTCTTTTTCTGTCAAGTGTTATAAAGTTTGACAATGAAATGAGCGAAGTCAAAACAAAGATCACAATCGCCCAACTCTTGTTTATGCAAAGTCAAAATTTCCTCCCCAAGACGCGTACGACGTGATTATCACCAGGTAATTCCATCATTTTGGAAATAGCAGCTACTTTATTATTCATCTGCGTCACAAGTTTTCACTGATTTTGGGGCTCATTTTGTTGAAACTCAAGCACGCTTCCAACAGGCCTGTGAACCCTTCCTGCTTACAGAGCAATACTAAAAAACTTCTCCCACATCACATTTGAACCTTAAGCTCGAAAATTCAATACACAACATGATATTATAATTCACAAAGGCAGAAAATACCGCAGAATCCTTTTCCAGCGAAAGTTTTATTGAAACAAACAACATATTTGCTCTTAGAGGCGAAAACCTCTTCCTATTTCATTGCGTGCGTGAAGACAAGAAACTCAATTGTGTCAAATTACCATGTACTTCAGGTAAATACTGCTCACTTTGATTTCGTCTCGACGGGCGATAGATTGTTGTCGAAGTCCAGTACTCGTTGCTTTTGAGATTCATGCCTAGTTTATCCAACTGACTTTCCATTATTGAGCTCCATAAGGGTATATTTTGTTTAAGGATCCACTAAAACGCCATTCGCGTTGCATGACTTTCGACGCCATTGCAGGCTAAGTTAATGATTCTACTGTGTCCACCAGAGAAATCTACGCAGTTCCACTACCCTCTCGATCCTAAGAAAATACGCGCAGAAGGCTCTATGCACAAAGACACCACTTACCAGGGGAGTGACAGGCAAGACTTTTACCGACACGAAAAAAAAAAAAAAAAAAAAAAAAAGAAAACAAACAAACTAAACGCAGACCTCGACTGGGTTTGCCCATAGGCAACCCAGTAATTAGCGAAAACAATAGATTTTTCTCATTTGCATTAGATTCGGCACATGTAAGGTTCGACGTTTGAAACGGGCCTTATTTTGAATTCAAATACTGAGAGTCACGGAAAAATAACGGAAATCACTCAAAATAATAAACTGAAATCTAATACGTTTCTTCAATTGTCCTGCCAAATGGAAAGGTCCGTTTCGGTTCGGTCCGACCGGAATATTTGGGACCACCTCTGGAGGTGGTCCTCTTTGACCGCTCGGTCCAGTCCGACCGAAACGTGCCGTTCCATTTACAAAAATTCTCGTTTCCAGTCCCATTTTCACAGTGATGTAACCGAAATTTCGGTCGAAACGTAAATGGAACGCTTCGGGTCCGGTTGGAAATTGATTTTTGATGAAAAATGTCGTTCCATTTTTCCTTGGTTAGTTCCACTGGTCTCAGACCTGAGAGAGGTCCGGCATAATGGAAGCACCCCTCTTTTTCCGTTCGGAACGAAATTCGCGAAATGCTCTTACCATTTACTAGAATCCTTCCGTTTCCAGGCCCTTTCTTACAAGATCGAGTAAAATATGCGGGATGGAATGCTGTGTAGTAAATGGTAAGCGCCATTCTCATCCGGTTGGTCATTAAATTCGGAAAATCGCTTACCTTTATGCAACGATCATTCCATCCCGATTATTTGGCGAAATGGTAAGCATCCATTTTCTCCTGGGCCTCTCGTCTGGACTTGTGGCAAATCTATAGTCGCACTAAGCATGGCGGGATAAAGGGGAAGCCCCTTCAACATGAGCATCGAAGTCGAGAACCCGCCAAACTGCTAAACAGTAGAAAAACAGTTCAGGGACTTTGTTAAAGAAATGAGCATTTCACCCTTTAGACAACTAATCTTCTCATTGTGTCAAGAGTTATCAGTTGACGATTTGAATTCTATGAAGTACCTGCTCCGAGACGTGCTTACAACAAGAGAAATTGAAGGGGTCAGCCGCCCTTCAGACTTATTTGTTTTTCTTGAACAAAGAGGTGAATTAGGAAGCGAGAATTGCGGGCTTCTCAAGGATATTTTCGTAACGATACAGCGACGAGATCTTCTTAGAAAACTGGAGGAATTCGATAATAAGCAGCTGGTTGAAAATGAGCGAATTCAATGCGATGGAAGTACAAGGAATGCTGGATCTCCCAGATATCGACCTGTAAATAAGGAAGACAATCATGATTATGCGACATACGGCGGCCAGACCTCTAGTGTCTCGAGCCAAAACAATGATTATGTGAATCCAGGTGAGGGTTTTTTGCATGGATTCAGTTTCTCTAGAAATTTAGTACTTATGCGTAACGCTCTGTTGATCTTCTTGTTACTCGTGAGTTGTGGTATTACAAACGTATTTTGATAGGGTTATTGCGTAATAGTGACCGATTGTTGTGCGCGTACTCGAGGCAGGGCCGATCACAACTTTACCTTTTTTTGACTTCTTAACTGCATCGAACTAGTCGATGTGCGTAAAGATAATTTTCTTTTAAACAACGCCAGTGCAATTTAGTTTACGAAAATAGAAATATAAGCTTGTTTCTCAGTTATTCGAGCGTGCTCAGAGAATTTTGATTGACGCTTCACCCACTGAATTTGCTTCTAACTGGTTTAATTTTTCAGGCCATGAAGTCATGCTAAGGGAAGTAAGCGCAGACATATTTGAAAGACTGGGCTTTCTGTTAAACCCTTCTTCGTCCAAGAACTGGATTTATCTTGCAGGAAAGCTAGATTATACTTATAAGCAAGCCATGAATTACAAGTTGTATCCCATGCAAAGCACTCAAATGTTGCTAGGGGACTGGTCCACAAGAGAAGATGCAACTGTGGTTAAGTTGTACCAGACTCTGAAAGACATCGGTCGAGCAGATGCTGCAAAAGAACTGGAACCCAATTTAGTACCCGCAGGTTCCACAGTGGTGTAGATATGGTCAGGACGCAAATATATTCTTGTTTTTCACATGTCAAAAAAGAAAAGTTGCACATTTCATTTGCCAGGTTATATCGCACAAATCAGTTATAAATGATCTGTTGCGTTCGTCTTTCAAGTGTAAAATTGTCAAACCGAAATTTTTAGCAAAAAAATTCTGTATCAAAGATCTCTTTTATAAAAACAAATTGGAGTCTGTTTTCTTTAGTTATACACGATAAAAGATGTTTATTCGTGATTCATGATTAAAGATCATTGGTAAGACCTTTTCAAATCCACGTGAAGGAATTTTTTTTATTAAACGTGACCGGTGAATAAAGATTTGAATTAAACGTGATTCGTGAACCATTTTGTTTCGCGTGATGAATTTCCGGCCATTTTATTGTTTTGAAAATGTACGTATTCTTTTCCAATGGCTGTGTTAGGTTTTGTTATGATGTGGGCTTCATATGGATCGGTAAAAGTCATAAAATAGTAAAAATAGACCACTAATGGTTTTTGAACAAATAAGATAAGACATTAATGTACGTCATATATTTTCGCGAATGCCGACAGACATGCCGCAGACATGACAACCCAATTGAACACATTTACAAAGAGATTCCGTTTCATGTGAAGAGTATAAGCCACTTATTATTAATTTATTTATTTTCCACTACGGCGACAGCCCATTCTAATTCAGGAAGCCTCAGGAGAGTAACAATCGAATTTTCAGTTATGAACAGCCATTCACAGTGAACGAAGGCGAACCGAGGCGCGTAAAGACGCAAGTCTTTAAAAGGGCCCGCGGAGCGGATTTTCAAGTGGGGGGAGCCTAATGCGAACGCGTTAGCGTGAGCCAACTAGGGGGGTCCGGGGGCATGTTCCCCCGGGAAAATTTGAAATTGAAGTCTTCTGAAATGGCTAGAAATGGATCTAAAACTGCCAAAAGTGAAGTTAATTTTTTAAATAGTGATTTAATCAGCCAAAAGAGTTGGGGGGCTATTTAGCCCCCCAGCCCCACCACCTGCGCGGTCCCTGAAGTTACAACCATCAGAAGACAGATGACTAAAAGTTAAAATCGGAACTGAAAGCTGTGTGGAATTAAGACAACTGTCAATGTCTTAAGCTTTGCAAGATGAGGACAGGTCTGATAGAGCTGTTTGCAAGAAGAAATGAAAATATTGAATTTTTTGTGAAACGTGATGGTCTCGAATTTCGCGTGAACGTGAAAGCATTTTGGATATCATTCGTGACGCGTGAAAAGGCCAAGTATTTTTACGTGACTGAGTTTTACAAAGGGGAATAGGGACCCTCTCCTTTTAAAAGTGGCTGTCATGAAGTTGGTAGCATGACACTAGTCCTATATAATATTTCAAGTGGCAAATGGAACATCTTTGGCGTAATCAGAGATGTTAAAGGTCTGCTTAATGTCTCTAGCATGAAAACGGCCATTTTGCTATTAGCCAGTCCAGACCAATTAAATCAGAGATAATTAAAAAATAAGTAAGCAGATTAGAAACTGTACTCGAGCAGGAGCTCCGAGCTCAAGTATAAATAGAGCATTTCTGGAATTTTACGGTTTTGTAGATATTTCGGAACGTTTATTTATCATCGTGAGTTGTATCTAAAATTACGGAATTTCACACCGGAAAATTTCTTTTCATTCGATTCTTTACCCGGAATTTCGTACAGTCACGTGACGGAAACGATTCTTCATCAAGTTCGGTCCAAAGTCTCCCTTAGCTCACATGGCAAGTTCTCGTGTCACGTTGCACGTTCTCGTTTCAGGACCTGGGAAACCCACATCACTGTAACCACTGCCTACTTTCCTTCTTTCCTGTGATCTGTTACACCAAAAAAAAAAACGATTCGTTTGCTTATAAGGGTAAGGAAAGAAATGCTCACGACTTCCTAAGTGTTCCGCGTGCTGGGATTGACTGAACCGGAACCCACGAAATGCAGACAAGGAAATGAGTCATTTAAAAAATGCAAGAAATGGCTCGTAGATTAAACATCAAAGAAAATCCGCTCTTCCTGTCACATAAATTCTGGCTGATGTAAAGCGGAAAATGACAGAATTCTGAGACCTCTAGGCTTACTTCAGAAGACTGTAGTTGATAATATGGACCGAATTTTTTTGAAAATTTACCGTTTTAATGGCTTAATATCTCGCGCTTCTATTTGCTCTCAGTTATAATATAAATCACACGATTAGAGACTCGTTTACATGTATTAGGTCTATTAAGATAGTGAAAATCAATAAAGAAATGAAAATGAAATGAAAATCAAGACAACATCAGAACTACAAGCGAATAAAATGCAATTATCAATGGCGCTTACAGGTTGTTCTGTAACGATGTTCTGTAAGGACGAAACGGAAATACTGTCCTTCCACGCCCAGGTGACAAAAGCCTCATCTCCTCTAGCCTGCAGACGTATTTAGAAACGGACCGCCGGAAATACGTCTGCGTTCACAGGCTACTTCCCCTCTCCACTGCATGGAATATCTGAAGCAAACGAGGGCGTTAAAAGCTTTTATTTCGACAAATGTACCGTAAGGTTACACTGGAGAAAGTAAAACCTGCTTAAGTCAAATCAATGCCAAATTTGCTTGGCTATTGTAAACTGAATCAGCGACAGAATCCTTCCCACCATTGCCCTCTCCACCAAAATATCTGTGTTTACGCAGGATGGGCTCCTGGTTTACGTTATTTAAGGAAATCTCTCACCCAATGACTATCCCCTCCTCCAATTATTTTATAGTCGACTGTAACAGGTCTCTTTTTTCCCATTTAAGCGATGCCACTTCTGTCTTTCATCTCACTCGTTATTCTTAAAGTGCACTGTTTATGCAAACGACCTTTAAGTGTAATTCATTGGCGTAAGGGGATGTGCCGCTGAATGGGGTCGCATTTTCACGACTGGATTGCGTTTAATTTTCAACAGAGTTCCCGGGGGGTCGCAAATTGTCGGGAATCTCGGAGGGTAAGAAAATTTTAAAAATCATTGGGAAAGGTTCGCGGTAAAAATTTAAAAGTTGTTAAAGAAAGGACTGTTGCGCTATTAATTTAATATTTATTAGTCGCTTATACATTCCTTTTTAAAATTACAATTAACAGAATTTATGTAAGGTTTATGCATAAACAGAAAGTTGGGGTCGCTAAAATTACATTTACACAAAAGTGACTGTGATGGGGTCTGTAATATTGGCCATGAAATGAACCATAAAGGGGTAAGGCCCCGGGGGGCCTGTGAGAACAGGCTCTCAGGCTAGGAGGAAATACGTCGAGCGGGTCATGCACGTGAAACAACCATCATGTGATGGTGTTAAAATAAAACAGCCTTTCGACTTCCCGTCACTTGTGCTAAAGCGAGTTCGATCTTCACACGGATTCAGTCACACAAAACTAACCAGGTGGGTAAGACTCTTTTTAAGACAACATGACTGATTTATTCCAGGTAATGAAGCCCTTTACCTTAGATGCATATTAAAGTTTGTCGGTATTACATAAATCATGTAAGTTTGCTCTTAGCCGCATTGTAGCTGTGCATGTGTTCTACAAATCGCCGTCTACATAATGTCACGGTGTTGATACATGTCCTTGTCTGTTCAAGACGCTTTTTTTTCCTTTAAAATTCACTGTAACAGTAGCCGTGAAGGTTTTCTTTTCGACGATGATTCTACAGCCACAAATTAAACTAACCACCTTAATACCATGGTGTGAATTTTTTTTCTCTACCTGCTCTTTGGCGTCATTTTCTTCAAACGCTTTCCTTTTTTAGACCGTGCGTATTAAACGAACTGAAACTTGGCGCAAATTGTTCATTTATTTAGTTCTAGTTCGTTTTTTTAGCTCCATGAGTGGGCGATATAATCGGTAGGAATCACGCGTTAGTCGTTTGACAGAGCTGATTGTTTTAAGATTGAATGTTTTGTACGCGAAATCAAACACTTGAGAGACAAACAAACAGCCTTTATTTCAGCGCGATAAAAATTAAAGCTCTGCAGCTTGTGGGGTCGTGCACCATACAACCTATATACATAATTAAATCATCTTTATGAAAGTCAAGTAGACTACTGCACGACTGATAAAACAACGCGAAAATGAATTTTTTTAACGATATTCGGCTGCCCAATACCAGCTTTCATCAAGTTTATTTGGAGATCTAACAAATTTACAGAATATATATACACATGTTATGAAGTACATTGTAATTGAAGAAGATTTCTAATGATAATTAACGTAACGTGCTATAGCTACTGGATAAACCAAACCATTAAATCGTTCATCAAAAATTAGTTGTTTAAATTAATACTTGTTGCTTGTTCAGGTGCATTGTTGCTTTCGTCTTCTGGGCCTTTCCTATGAACAAAATCAATGCGCGCCGAATAATAAATTAACTTCCTTTTCAAGCGAATTCCAACATTCAATTTCTGTCTCCGCGACCCTGTAACAGACGAGAGACCTCTTCCTGTCTCTTCATGTAGTCATTACCAATCACGTGATTGTGCTTTAGCACTGTCTTCTTTGAAAAACCACTTTGTGTCAAGATCTTTAATCGAATCACTTCCACCTGTTATCAGTCACCCCTGACAAGAATTTCCACCTTGTCGTAAGTCGGAAATAAAAACTCAGACAGATTTGCTTGATACAGGAAAGAAGAGAAATGCCTGTAGCCCCATGGGTGGGCATTGGGCGATGTGTCATTCCAGTGGAATGTGCCGATTCAACATAATTGTTATGAAATATGTGTGAATAAATGGTACTTATGTATCGTTAGGCTGAGAACGCAGACGTATTTCCGGCGACCAACGGAAATATGTCTGCGTTCGCAGGCTAATGTATCCTAGGCAGTTGCTTGATTTTTTTTCTTTACATATTGCTTGTTCTGTATTGCCAAACGAGGCTTGCGATTGAACCAAGTTAACGCACCACGCTTCTCCGTCAGTTGATCAAGAGATTGATCATTTATCTGCTACTAAAGATGGTTGCATTTTAAGACTGCAGCCAACGATATTCGGTCACTATGGATCTCTTTGTTAAACCCTGTGACCCTATCGACAGACAAACGACCTGTTGCGGGATGTAAAAAGCACGTGAAGTGCCAACGGCTCTTTAGCCTGAAAAGCAGGCGTATTTTTGTTGTGGTAAGAACTATTGGCCGACATCTTGGATAGCAAGACTAACACAGGCCTGAGGCCAGTCAAAAAAACTGCACTCAGTGAGAGGAGGACAGTA
>OX421450.1:5519189-5536689 GCA_949126865.1 Montipora capitata
CCGGGCGGGCCTCATTTGGGTCAAATTCCCCACTGTACGGAGCTTAACGCAAGTCGAATGCCCGGGGATTGCCCGGGGAGGAGGGGGATGGGCGGTTTTGGAATTGACTGGTACATAAGGATGTGTCCAAGCTTAAAAAATTGAGCTCTTTTTCAAGTTTTAATCCATTTCCACCATTTTCATTCTTACTTATACACGATAAAAAATGCTTTGAGTGTACCAATATGGTTCTTGGTAAAGGACTCCTTTTGCACAATGGCGGTCATATGAAGTTTGTTAGCGTGACACAGGAGCTCATCAAGCTCCTGCGTGACACTATTCCTTTAATATTTCAAGTGGCAAATGGAACATCTTTGGCGTAATCAGAGACGTTAAAGGTCAACTTAAATGTGTCTAGCACGAAATTTGCGATTAGCCAGTCCAGACCAATTAAATCAGTGATATAAGTAAGCAGGAGTATAACTGTAGACTCTCAATAGAACATTTCTGGAAATTTTACGGTTTTGTAGATATTTCAGAGCGTTTACTGATTTACCATCGTGAGTTGTATCTAAAATTTCTCCCTGGCAAGTTTCTTTTTCATTTGATTTAATTTCGTTTAGTCACGTGACGGAAAAAGTCTCTTTTTTTTTAAGACGATTCTTCATCAAGTTCGGTCCAAAGTCTCCTTTAGCTCGCATGGCAAGTCTCGTGTCACGTTGCACGTTCTCCTTTCAGGAGCTGGGAAGGGACTGGGAACCCATATCACTGTAACCATTTGCCGCCATTTGCCTACTTTCCTTCAATCCTGTGATCAGTTACACTAAGAAAAAAACCCGATTTGTTTGCTTATAAAGGTAAGGAAAGAAATGCTCACGACGTCCTTCGTGTTCCGCGTGCTGTTGACTGAACCGAAACCCACGAAATGCAAACAATGCAAGGAAATGAGTAAATTAAACATCAAAGAAAATCTGCTCTTCCGGTAACAAATAGCGGAAATCGAGAATGACAGACTGCTGAGACTTCTCGGTTGCAAATCCTCCAAACTTACTTCAGAAAAACTGTAGTTGATAATATGGACCGAATGTTTTTGAAAGTTTATCTTTTGTATGGCTTTTAAATATCTCGTGCTTCTATTTGCTGTCGGTTATAATGTAAATCACACCATTAGACAAGACTGGTTTACATGTATTAGGGAGAATCAATAAAGAAATGAAAATGAAATGAAAAACAAGACAACTTCAGAACTACAAGCGAATAAAATGCAGTTATTAATGGCGCTTAAAGGTTGTTCTGTAACGATGTTCTGTAACGACCGAGAACGGAAATATTCCGTCAACGCCCAGGTGACGAGAGCCCCTTCCCCTCTCCACTGCATGGAAAGAAAATGATCTGAAGCAAACGAAGGCGTAAAAAGATTTTATTTCGACAAATTTTCCATAAGA
This sequence comes from Montipora capitata, assembly GCA_949126865.1. Classification (NCBI taxonomy): domain Eukaryota; kingdom Metazoa; phylum Cnidaria; class Anthozoa; order Scleractinia; family Acroporidae; genus Montipora; species Montipora capitata. The sequence goes on from OX421450.1 coordinate 5,520,614, forward strand.
TTAGATCAGAGAAAGTAAAGACTTGGTCAAATGAAATCAATAACAAATTTGATTGAATATTAAAAAATTCAGCGTCATAATCCTCCCTTCCCCCCTCCCCTCCCCTCCCCTCCCCTCCCCACCAAAATATCTGTGTTTACGTTATTTAAGTAAATCTCTCACCCGATGACTATTCCCCCCTCCAATTATTTCAAAGACAGAATCAGAAATTTCTCTTCAAGTTTAAACAGTGCCACTTCTGTCTTTCATCTCACCTGTTATTCATAAAGTGCACCGGCATGTTTGTGAAAACGACCTTTAACTGCAATTCATTGGCGTACAATTGGAAGGGAGGAAACTATTGTAGCCTGTGAGCGCGGGGGGTAGGGGGTACTTCCTATGGATGTACCGCTGGATGGGGTCCCATGTTTACGACTGGATTGGATTGAGGGGATTTCATTTTCAACAGAGTTTCGGGGGGGGGGGGGTGCAAATTGTCGGGATTTGGGGGATAAGAAAATCCTGCCTAGTGGGATTTAAAAATGGAAAGATTCGAGGGAAAAAAGGTTGTTACAGAAAGAACTGTAGCGCCGCTGATCAAATATTTACTAGTCATGTTACATTCCGTTTGTAAATTACATTTAAAAGGCTTTATGTAAGGTTTATGATAGAGAAAGTGACTAAGTTGGGGTCGCTAAAATTACACTTACCCAAAAGTGACTAAAATTGGGTCTGCAATTGGCCATAAAATAGACCATAAAGGGGTAAGGGTTCTGAGAGGCCGGCGGCACATGTTAGCGAAAATTGACACAAGTACCTTCCCCCCTCCCCTGGGTCATGCTGGTTAAACAACCGTCATGTGATGGTGTTAAACACAGCCGCCGCAGCGCAGGAACCTTCATTTCCTGAATCGACTTCTTGAGAACCGATCTTCACGCGAATTCAGTCACACCAACCAGGTGGGTAAAAACTCTTTCTAAGAAAACAAGACTGATTTATTTCCAGGTAATGAAACCCTTTGTCTTAGATTCATAAGTTTGTTGGTATTAGATAAATGATATAAGTTTGCTTGTATTCTAATCCCGACCGCTCGCTGACCGCATTGTAGCTGTTTGTTCTACAAATCGCCTTCTACGTAATGTTGATACATGTCCTTGCGTGTTCAAGGGGCTTTTTTCTTTAACATTCATTGTCTTTAACATTCATTGTAACAGAAGCTTCTACAAATTAAACTAACTGCTTATGACAGTGTCGGTATTATGGTGTGAAATTCATATTTTTTCTCTACCTGCTCTTTGGCGTCATTTTCTTCTAACGTTTGCTTTTTTTAAGCCCCATTTACTCGTGTAGATGGGGAATAGTGGACAAATTTTCCTTGTCAAGGAAAATCTGGCGTGCTAGCTTTTCCTTGACAAGGAAAAATTGTCAAATCAGAAATTTGCTCGTGTAGAAAGACGACAAGGAAAATGTGACAAGGATATTATTGATTTGCAGCACTTGTCAAGGAAAACTTGTCATATTTTTCATTTACACTACCAAGGAAAACTTGTTAAGGAAAAACTTGTCAAGGAAAACTTGCTAGTGTGTACAGTCGGCAAGTTTTCCTTGACAAGTGGACTTGTCAAGGAAAACTTGCTAGTGTAAATGAGGCTTTTGACCATGAGTATTAAACGAACTGAAATTTGGGGCAAATTTTTCATTGTTAATTTTATTTAGTTCTAGTTCGTTTTTTAGCCCCATGAGTGGGCGATACAATTTTTGGATAGGAATCACGCGTTATATTAATCGTTTGACAGAGCTGATTGTTTTACAACTGAATGTTATTTGAGCACGATAAAAATCAAAGCTCTGCAGTTGACCCGTTTGTGGGGCCGTGCAAATAAAAAAAATGAACACTAAACAAACTATGTACATAATTAAATCGTTCAAAAAATTAGTTGTTCAAATACTTTTGCTTGTTCAGTTTGGTGCATTGTTGCTTTTGTCTACTGGGCCTTTCCTTAGAACAAAATCAATGCCGAACGTGATTATAACAACAATAAATTTCTGTCTCAGTGACCTGTAACAGACAAGAGACCTCTTACTGTCTCCATGATTATCAATCACGTGATTGTGCTATTAGCACTGTCTCCTTTCAAAAAAACACTTTCTGTTATTATTGATCAAAAAGAATACTCTTTCACGATTTTAAATCGAATCACTCCCGCCTGTTCTCAATCACTCCTGACAAGTATTTTCACTTTGTCGTAAAGCTGACAGAAAATTCCTGTAGCCCCACGTGTGGCCGTTGGGCGTTGTGTGGAATGTGTCGATTCAATACATTTTTAAATATGTGTGAATATAAATAGTACTTAATGTATCGTAACTAGTTGCTTAATTTTTTTCTTGTACATATCGTTTGTTCGGTATTGCCAAATGAGGCTTTCGATTTTACAAACTTAATGCCTCACGTTTCTCCTTATTTTGATGAGACGGAGCCGACGAATGGACTGATCATTACAACTGCTCCTGAGGGGATTTGTTGGGTTTAAAATTTTATTATTGGACAATCATTTTGGGGAATTTGTTATTCATATGGTGAATTGGTTTCAAAGGAACACCCTTTCGTGATTTAATTCGAATCGAAAACCGACTATCTATTTTCACCGTCGGCCTTTTGTCAAGATATTCCTTCTTGTTTCAGCCATCGGAAATTCTTTCAGACAAATTTCGTAATACAGGAAACGATTTAAACAGAGATTTAGTTGCACAAGAATTCTGTTTGTGGAATTATTTAGCTCGTTAGAGGCTCTGCCAGTGTAAATTCCGACAAGCGACATGGCCTAAAAAGTAGCGATAGCACGTAAAGTGAAACTGCTACAAACGACATTTCCTTCATTTCCTGCAGCAACGTGAAACATTGACAAGCACCGACACGTGATGTTTTAAAATTCAGACAAGCTACATGCCCCCCCTTCCTTCCCGGCGGTCCTTATTGAAAGGAGAACATTTGCTTCAAGCGCAGCGACATCCGTGCGCTTTGTTTGAGGGCCGCCCGCACGGGTCGTTCGATAAAAATGTACTAGTTAGGAGTAACTGGTGAATACCCTGCCACCTTCGTAAGCAAAAGCAATGCGACGATGCACGCACAACCTCTCATTTTACTGGACTAAATGAATACTGCACTGGGGGGGCTCATCTTTTCTCCTCGCTCTGGGCAGTACTAGGCGCACAAGGCCATCTTCATTGTATATGTTGCTCTTGAAGTTATTTGCTCAATTTTTTTTTTGCCAAGAGTTTTTCTGATCCATTTAAATCGGCTTTCAAAACGCCGTTAACAGAACCGTTGACTTCATGGTCCTGAAGTTCTCATTTTATTCCTTCAGCTGCACGACGTATTGATAGCCAATGATAATAAATACACTTATAGCTGTCATTCATTCATGTCGGCAGTCACAAAATTCTCCATATCAAGCCTTTTGCTGTTTCTAGCACTTGCTCTCTTTACTATTATGTAAAATCACTTTTAATTAAACTGTGCTGCTGTGTTTCGGATGGTCTGAGCTGTTTATACACAATTTATCATGATTTTATTTGTCCAAGATCTTTTTCATCCGGCTCAATGTTAAAGGCAATTCCCGCTTGCGACTTTGTAACTTGCCCTCGTGGCAGTCATACAGGTTTAAAACCAGTCAAGTGACTGTTTCTATGCCTTATTTCATTCAATGCAGGCTCTACAAGGCAATATTACAGGACGAACTGGTGACACTTGCGTTCAGCGTCGGCGTCACAACATTAACAAGGCGAGTATAAACATTTTAGGAAACATCAACTGCTTTGGATGATAAATTTCTGCCGATTACGTCGAATCTCAGCTTACCAGACAGTTAATGTGAGATCAGATTCTGTAACTTTAATTTTTAGTCGCGCCTGCCACCCAGTGTGACATAGTGTATAGGGTTTATATTGGGTTTTCATCAATTTGTTTTTTCAAACCTTGGGCCATCAATGGTCAAGCTGCATTTTGGACCGTATTAATCAGGAATGGAAAAAGAAAATGACAATTAATTCTTTGCCTTAATAAGGCTCACTTGAAGTGGTTACAGTGGAATGTGATGATTCAGTCGTATTTTTTGACATTTCAATGACCTGGCCGAACGAATTGAAACGGCATCGACTTTCAAGCAAATATAGGATTTTACTGAACCGATTTCAAAATTCATCGAAGAGTCGCCCATGGCTAAAATTAGAAGCTATCTCTTGTAGTACATTTAACGTGCGTTTGCTGATCCGGCCACCCACAGTTCTGGAGAGTTTCTAAGAGGAGAGCGGTAAAAATGAGCGGCCCAAATGTCATGTGACTTCATTCTGGAGCGAAACTCGTTTCCTAATGAATAGCGTAGTGTAAACAGCCCCTTAGATGAGGCGCCATATTTGATTGGTTTTTTTTGTGTTTTTTATGAACAGATGACCATCACTGGAATATTTCACGGGCTGATGTTGGCAGCGACTATATTTTCCAGCAGGTTTTTAGGTGAGGAAACTACATCAGTTAATCATGATAATAAAGAGCCTGAGCTTGCATTGTACGTTACTCGCTCAAAATCCTAAGCTATTAAGAGGTAAAACTGGTTCCGTTTCTAATAAAAAATATCACAAGAGTAGACTTATACTCAGAAACGTATGTAACGAGTTTATATAGTTGTACGTAAAATATCTCTCTAAGCATATGGATTCAAGTGCCTATGAAGTAAAAAATATCTTTTGCCCATTTTCAAGACCTTTCAAAATGATGAAGAATTTTGTTTTTCATTTTTTCATATCTTCTTTCCTTCCAGAGATATTCAAGTACAATTTTTGTTCAAAAATTGATGACGTCACAAACTGTACAATTGACTGTAATAAATCGCATAATTGAGAATATCTCCGAAAAGATTGGATGTGTTGTTCAAACTTGGCAGCGGTAATCTACGTCAAGTAAGGCACAAAATGATACCCTCTATGTTGTTGCCATGGCAACCATATTTTCTGCTGGGCCTATTTAACGCAGGATTGATTATATCGTTTATTGTGATTAATATGACATATTCACTCTCGGTAAGCTTATATTGAGATGTAAAGCATTATGGGTAGCACATGCATTTTAAGTTTTGACCATCTGCCTGTACTTATCTAGACTGCGACCAGTATCTCTTTTGCTCTAAAATTTTTTGAAACAAACGCCTACGAACTTTCAATGGCTGAAGCTGTGGGGTCGCAAATACCGCGGGCGGTTTTGGTACAAAATCCGAGATATTTGGTTCATTAAAGGGGCTAGGTCACGCTATTTTAGGTAATTTTGTTTAATTTTGTTAATTATGAGCTCTAAACGTCAAATTGGCAGAGCAAGAATCTTTCATTTGCATAATCACGGCCACATAACAACTGAGAATGCTTTTCCAGCTTTGTAAATGAAATTTTGATATAGACTGATATAAATTTGAAAAAAGGTAGGCCGATGTTTTTCAAATTTACCCAAATTCAATCCATTTCAATCCTCTCCAGGTTTGTCCATCCATGTCCCTTCTTGGCTTCCCTGTGTTTTGTTAGAGTTCTTCTATAGTTTTGAACAGTTAATTTGATATTTCAGTTAATTCTATGACCATTCGATCAGTGCTGAAATTGCCTAAAATTGCGTGACCTAGCCCCTTTAAAGGGAGGGTCTGGAAACGAGAGCGTTGCCATAGCAACATGTTCATGAGTACTTGTAGACAGTTTTTGAGGCAAGGGCCAGCTGAACAATGTAAAATTGCTGGATATTGGGAGATCTAACCAGCAAATAATATTTAGACTAAAAACAAAATAATTGTGTAAGGCTGGTTGTACGGCTGTGAGCATATATCTTTTTTTGTTCCACCAATACTTCATCAGGCACGGCCTGACTTCTTCAGGGAGATAAGCGATTTAATGAGTAATTTTGTGCCTTATCTGATGTACATTACTGGAACCAAGTTTCAACATCATTACTCCAATTTTCTATATTTTGGGGTTTATAACAGTCATTTGTAGTTTTATGGCGACGTCAGTTTTTTAACTAGAACTTGAATATCTCTGGAACGAGAGAATGTATTCCAAAAAGTAGAAAACACCATAAAGGTGTTTAAAATGAGCGAAAGATATTTTTTTACTTTATAGGCAATTTATTATTGGTAGGTGACGGGCGATTGCGTGGCATACAGACGTCACTTGTGACATGCTCGCGAGTGTCGTTCCCTCACTTTGTGCCGCTCATTTGTTGCGTAATTGGCGAAAGTATTTGTATTGCACTGGCACACTTTCGATATATTGATATGGTTTATAGATCTTTATAATCGGGTATGAAAAGTAGACATTCGGTTTGTTTTTTTGGTACGACGATGAAGCGTTAAGCTTGATAAATAAGCCCATCACATGACCAAGCGATAACTGTTTTTGCTCTGCTAATTTGTCTCTGATTGGGTTGAGTTCGTTGTCGGTTCTTTACTCTGTTCCGAGAGGTTTTTCTCTGGGTTCTTCGGTTTACCCATCTCCTCATTTCTAAATTTCAATTCGATCTCCCTGAAAACCACTTTCGCGTGAGTGGAGCTTCCCGGGTAAATATTATTATTATTATTATTATTATTATTATTATTATTATTATTATTATTATTATTATTATTATTATTATTATTATTATTATTATTATTAAATCAAATCAATCACGTGAATTGAAAGCCACCCCTTAATCAGTGGTAACTAATCGCATTGCAAGAGATGCCAAACTACATAACACGAATTTGATTTAAACGCCAGGATTCCGTTCATTTTTTCTTTTTTTAGGTATCAGCGCACAAATTACTCCTTGTCCAGGTGACATGATAACCATTGTAGATGAAGTGTCTGGAAATCGAACCTGTATGCACTGTTCGTTATTTTCATGTCCTCCCGGACAGGGCCTGACAGTAAAATGTGGAGACGTGATTACTCCACAAACCCCGATATCGTGCGAGTCATGTGTACTCGGGGAAACATATTCTGATGCAAACGAGCCAGGATCTTGTAGAGATTGTATGAACTGCGGCAAGTATCGAGAGACCAAGAAAGCTTGCACTCTGACCTCAAAGGCTGTATGCGGAAAGTGTGTGACTGGAGCGTATCCCGAGGGATTGTTGGGAATCTGCGTCCCTTGCTCCCATTGTTGCAACGACAAAGATGACGTCATTATTCCAGGTTGTCAAGTTCTTGGGGTCCCTGAAAATAAGCGGTGCACTTTTGCTCGATCGGAAAAATGTACCAGGAATATAACAACACCGACCACAACGTTGGCTGAAGCGCCGAAATCTCCAACTAGATCATCATCAGTCTCCCATCCCCCGAGCGGGAAGAAAACGGCAGAAGGAACAGGCCAAGGGGACGTCCAAGAAGAGCAAACTCAGTTGGAAACTGAAGGAGTGGAAAGTGATCGAAAAAAAGACTCAAGGGAAAAATGGATTATAGGCGGTTGTGTCAGTGCTTTCCTCGCCGCAGTAGTAGTAGCGATCGTAATCCTTGTTCGTCGCCTGAAACAAAGCAGAAGAAAGAACCAGGGAGATCTGATTCGGAACACGCCCCCAGAGGAAGACAAGGATCTGATTGAGAACACCACACCAGAGAAAGACCTGGATCTGGTTGAGACCACAACACCAGAGAAAGACATCGGCAATGAAACAGATGACATCCATCACAGGTCATCACAAAAGCCTCCAGTAAAATGTACAGAAGATAGTCCATTGCCATACCCAGTGGAAGAATCTAAGTCAGGAAATATTGCTTCTGAAAAAGGTATGTAAGGGATTAATTTTTTTAAACTCCATTCTTCATAGCATGTTTTTCTTCTCGCCTTTCAATGACAACGTAATTTCTTATGATAAACTTCCGATAGCGCTAAAGAGTATTTTCGCAATTTCTTCGGTTTTGGATCACTCACTTGATCATCAGTGTCTTTAAAATCTCAAGTTACAATGGAAATACGGGATAGTTTATGTAAATCGAGCGATAAGAACCTCTTTCGGTACAACTGGGACGTGTTTATTTACCCGCAAAATGGAGCCCTGACAGAGAGAGTGGGGTAAAGGGTGCGCTGTTGGCTTCCATTGATACCAACCTCGTAGCTGATTTACATAAAGTGACTTTGGGAGAGTTCGATTGGGAAATCCGGATTTAGACCTTAAAATCTGGATCTTCAGATTTGCAACCGAACACGAAATCTGGAAACGGATTTTGTTGCGGATTTCACTAATTGAAATCCTTCGTGGCATGGATTTCCGGCAATTAGTGAAATCTACCACAAAATCCGTTTTCATATTTTGTGTTCGATTGGAAATCCGAAGATCCAGATTTTAAGAACTATATCCGGATTTCCCAATCGAACGCACCCTTTACCTTTTATGGATGAATGAATGGGGCTCAAATTTGGAAATTGTATTTTCAGGAATGAAATCCACGAGCTGTTCGAAAGAACACAGCCTGGTGAAACGAGGCGAGGCAGCTCTTAAGAAGAAAACTGAAATAAACATCAATATATTAACCTAGTAGAGATCCTGCTAGAGTATGAGCATGGCCCTTAATCAGCAAAACGGTTTTCGTTTGAAAACGTACATCTTTTGACACGTTTTTGCTTATCCTTCACCCTAAAATGACGGAAAAAAACCGAAAACTAAATGGAAACTTTTAAAAACCCATCGTTTTAAAAACGTTCCAGTTTTAGAGTGGAGAGTCGAAAACGAAGACCTTTAGTGTAAACGATGCGGTGAAGTTCATAAACCAGAAGTCTTAAATTTATTGATGGAATGCGGCCCATCAGTTAGATTTTTGGGGGAAAAACGTTGCGGAATAAGCCAGTTCGGAGTTTTAAGAAACGAATGTGCGTGTCGGGATAAAAACAAGCATATTTATTATTATTATTCATTCAAAATATTTCCCCGTTTCTGATTGGTTAAAACCACACGCATAATTCACCATAACCAGCTGCTGTTCACCAAATTTGGAAAGAAACTTCGTCATATTGAATCAATGACGTCAAAAGTGCAGCCCGCTGCAGATTATTGAACCTATGACGTCAAAATGACGTCAAAAGTGCAGCCCGCTGCAAATTATTGAAGCGTTGACCGAAAAAAGCTGGGGACGAGATTGTGTTATTTTTGTTGAGCAGAAAAATGGCTGCGAGTAGATTTAGAAGTTTGAGCGAAGAAAATATTTTGAATGAGTAATAAAACAATTATTGAATTCGGCTTTCCTAGAATATGAAGAATTCAGCAGATCTCGGAGGATGTTATCCACCTCGGCCTTCGGCCTTGGTGGATAACACCCTCCTCGACCTGCAGAATTCTTCATATCCTACTCAGCTCATTCAATAATTGCTAAATATATGCTTCCTTTTATCCCGGCTAGCTCGCGTTTTTTGGAACTCTGAACTCGCTTATAGGCCACGTTCGACATATCAAGATTCACACATTGCTACGAGTCTTCATGGTCAAATTTGAATATTATTTCGTTTAGAAATCTTCCTTGAGACTTGTGACACAAAGAAACTGAACTGAGCAGTGAAATTTGACCATAAAGCTTCATAGCCATGCTTGAACATTGATATATCGAACCCGGTCTATTGTATTCCTTGCACGACCATGATTAAATATAAATAACTTGAGCAAGTTATATCTCGAACGAGCTTGGTGACCTATTTATTTAATTGCACATTTCGAGTCACCATAATGTAGGGAACAATCGAGAAAGGTTTAAAGAAAATCTTACGACAACTTCTATTACTAAGGAATCACCTTAAGGGCCCACAGACGGATTTTTCGCGCGTTGCTAAGGAAGTGAAATGTTACTTCCGATAACTGACGTCATCATATCATGAACTGACAAGAAAACCCACTCACAAGCAAAAGTCACCGCACAAACTGTTTTTTCCATCGAAGGTTTTTCCTCGCCCTTCCTCGCGCTCGTTCTCCGATCAACTGCGAATGCGTAAACGAACTGACTTCCGGTTTGGGAAAAAAGGCTAAATTTCCGGCCGTTTGAAATTGAATTAATTTTTTTTTACGTGGCACGTTTCACCCCTAAATACAGAATATAGCTAAGCATTGATTTTTTTTTAAATCATCTTTTTTGAAAAAGTTATGGGTATTTTGGTATCGTTTATGTCTTTAAAAATAACATTTTTCAAAATAAAAAGAAAACCATGCTTGGCTGGATGCAAAAACGAATACAAATTATCAAACCATCGATTAAATACCCAAATTGCGTAGCACGGAGACAAATTTAGAATTTTCTTTTATTGGTCACGTGACCATGGGCGTGGTATGATGACGTCATATTTAGGGTCATTGGCTCACAAAAGTTGGAAACTGACCAAAATAATGCCAAATTCTCTCAAATTACTTAACCATTACATCCTTAGCAACGCACCCCAAAAAATACGTCAGTGGGCCCTTAAGCACGGCTACTTGGTTACAGACCAATAAGAGGCGTTACGGTAATCAGGCCCAATCTGATTGGCCATAATTTGGCGGGACCCGTATTCTAAATAATAAGAAACGACGACGGCTACGGCTACGACTACGACAACGCCACGAAACAATAATATCATTGGTTAAAAGAGCAGCACGTGCAGCACGGATTTTATTAAGTATATTCGCGGTCCTCTGCACAACGACGACGTGAAATCACAATATTTGAGGTTTTGACGAGAACGTAAGCATGCAACACTCTCTTTTCACTCTGTAACCGCTCGTACCGATTTATTTTTAGGATACTTCGCTTATATTGTAGGACGTGAGCGAGACTGAATAATCGCGAAAGACTTATGATAGAGCCAGGTTATATTTTGAAGTGACGTTTTCGTCGACCGTCGCCGTCGTAGATCTTGAAGTCCCCAGTCACACTAAAGTGATTGTCTAAGGGCAAATGAGAGAGCAGAAAGCGTTTGGAAACAAACGTAAAAACGTAAAAAAAAAAACAACGTAAAAACGTAAACAAAAAACGTAAACAAACGTCGGATAATTTTATACTTGTTTTCATCTTTGAGCGTTTTAGTTTGAACGTAGATGGGTGAAAACCAAACGGAAACGCTCGGCTCATATGGACGAAAGAGATACTTTTTGGTTCTCGTCTTTATGAAAACGGAAGAGATTAAAAACGCATTGTTGTGGGAAAAAGAACCACCGAAGATTTTTGTACAATTTGAAGAACTATGACTTCAATTTAAACTATACATTACTTGGTGTAAGTATCTGTATAGGGCCTACCTTTTCCACAGTTTTCTAATTTATAAGATGAAAACTGTGGTCCTTCTGATTTTATTTTATGTTTTAATATTAACTCTTTTCCTCTTAAGAGTGTCGCTTACAGAGTTTTCTTTCTCTGTCTTTTTCGGCTAAGTATCTTCCTCTAATCGTAAATCCCGTTTCTTTAATTGTACACGTAGTCTTAGTTTTCTCATTGTATTTTCGTTTCTCTTGTTTTTCCTGTTAGTTACTGTAAGTTGCTTTTTCATTCTGTAAGGTTGAATTGTTGCCATTTATTTGTCATGCGTTACCACTACTGCTCGCCTCGTAAAGCTGTAGGTAACTGGCGGCAGTGCTTATTTAACTGTGTATATGTTCTCAAATTAATAAACTTTAGCTTGAATACCAGACGATTTTACTTGTCAATGGTGGTCGCTTCTGGCGAGAAAAGGGAAAACTGTAAGAGCATACTAAACCTTATAATTATGTGATTTCCCACCTCATTCTTTAGAGAAAAGATTTTCACTTTTTTGTTTAATGTCTTAACCTGCCTTTCTTGTGCAATTAAATTTAACTTATTCCTGAGTTCAGATCTTCTACAAAGCTCACTTCATTGTCAAGTCAGGCCACTGATAGAAAAGTGCGATCGGCAGTACCTGGCCTGTGCCGATAAACTATGCTATTGGAGAACAAGTGTCAGTCTAGTCGCGCGTGTCGCCGCGCGCATTGCTTTGTCACGCAATCGAGAGAAACGGCCGAGAGAGGCTTGGGGAAAAGGGATGCCAGTCGTAATTTTAATGATACCCTATCACGAAAATATGACAATGAGATTCTTTCATTACTGTTTCATCTTCATGTTAACCCATACCTGAACACCAATCTGCACAGCACACAATAGGAAACAGCTATCCAAAGTTATCCACACCTGCCACGTAGAGAAACGATTTCCACTTTTTTTTGTTTGATGTATTAGCCTGCCTTTGTCACGCAATCGAGGAAAACGGCCGAGAGAGGCTTGCGGAAGAGCGAAGCGATGCTATCTCCCCCACTTTCCCAAGCCTTTCTCGGCCGTTTCTATTGATTGCGCGACAAAGTAAAAAGGATGGGCACGGACGGTAACCCAAAGTTAAAGGTTTTCCTTTTAACTTGTCTTGACTACCCTTGACGCTATCACGTTTTTATAGCGCTAAGCATCTTTTCACTATTAGAGACGATTAGCTCGCAAAATCTAGGAAAGACTACTGTCCGGGTATGCCAAGTGTTCACTTCCTAGTAGTCTATTTCGGTTCACAATTTCTTTTGCCTATCACTTTTAAATCGATAAGCACTGGGAAATGAAATTAAAGTGTATTTCATAATTATGAACTACCTCTGGAAAACTGAGCCAGATATACCACATAATCTTTTAAAGACCGTTGCTTTAAAAGTTTAAAAGTGATTGATTCTATTGCCATCTAATGATTTGTCAGTTTTTGGTGGCTTCTATTTCGGTGCGGGTTATCACTGAAGACAGACTTGTTAACATGAAAAAGATGACCAAGGTGAACATGCCTTTTCAACATATGAAGCTAATCTGTAACACGATGCCTTTTATACAACAAATTCGCATGTTGATAACACAAAGGAGAAAACATGACATCAGAAAGCATTTCCTATACGCTTTTATTTAAATTAATAACTCCTTCATTGGACCAAAATCTTAATTGCAAAATAATTATATGGATCCTGCTTTATGTCCATTCACTTAACGAGGTCATAGATTATCGCCACCTGGAAGAATGTTTAAACTCATGTTTGGTGTTGATGTCACTGTCTATTTTCGCTATACTGGCTTCCGTATAAGTGAGCAAAGTAGCCGTTGTCCTTTCGCAGCAAAATGTCTGGTTTATCCAGCTCCACGATCTTTCCTCTGTCCAAAACCATAACGCGGTCGTAATCGATGACCGTGCTGAGGCGATGCGGTATTGTGATGAACGAGCAGTCAACAAACCACGTTCGAATCAATTCCTGGATAAGCCGGTCCGTTCGGTAATCTACGCTGGAGGTTGCTTCATCCGTGATCACGATCTTGCTCTTGTGGAGAAGCGCCCACGAGAATGCGATCAGCTGTCGCTCGCTCGGTCCCAACGCCGCGCTGCAATCCACGAAATCTTGGTGCAACTGCTTTGTAAGGCATTCCACCCAAGTCTTCAAGTGGCACTTTTCTAGTACTTCACAGACTTCCTTATGCGTTTGATTTACAGATGGATCAACATTCATCCGAAGTGAGTCCATGAAAAGTGTTGCTTCTTTGGTGATGACTGAAATACCGCGTCTGCTTGCTTGAAGTTCAAGGTTACTGATTCCAACGCCGTCTACCGTTATCTTTCCTCCACATTCTGGCATTCGGAAAAGAGCATTTACATTGGAACCAGGTCGCCCTGCAATGCTAAACTTCTCACCAGGATTTACGGTAAACGAAAGATCTTTTCGAACTCGTGGTCCTTCTCTGCTGTAGCTAAATGATACACACTCAAAGCTAATCTTTCCATCTTTTGGCCAAGGAAGTGGAGACGACATCTCCATTGTGTAACCAGGCTCTGGCTCGATCTCAGAGCAAGCGAGGTTACGGTATACAGCGCTCATATAGTTTTCCACCTCCAAACAGCGTTTGATCCCATTTTGTGACATGTCGTGAGACAACTGCAACACGTAGGTCAGGGATAGAATGGTGAGGGCTGAAAAAAATTTGTTTACATTAGTTTTATTTCTTTAAGGAGGAAATTCACAAACCATCAATATTCACATTACAATGGGTCCCAAAGAGAGACTGTCCATCACATGCTAAGTAACTGCTGTTAATTTATAAAGGAAAAAATATTGAATCATACACGCCCTTATTAGTCAACTTTTGCGTGTATCTTTCTATTTTCAAGGGAACGCCACGAGTTCCTCGGCTCTGCACGCCCTGTTTTAAAAGGCCAATCAGAGTAAAGTCATTGTCTAACGAAGACAAATAAAGCAGTAAAACTGTATTTAAATCGTGTAAATTTATGTAAATGTATGTAAATGCGAGTCTCTTGCTCAAGGATTCGTTCTAAAAATAGAAAGATACGCGCAAAGGTTGACTCAAAGATTTACTGCATATGGAGGCACCTACTAATGGACTCCTTAATTAAACATTGCTGCCCGTGATCTCAAAGCAAACGAACTCTACACTAACCTATTGCTAGGCTTTACCAGAACTGAACGATTTACAGTGGTCTAATAGCCCAGTTGTCTCCACTCTTGGTTTCAAAACGAGGACAAGCGCGTCTTTTTTGCGCATGCACGCATTATCTCCAACTTTTAATACAGATGGACATTTATTTTCTTAAGAAACACTTTGTAGAGTCGGAGATAATTGAAAACTGCGTTTAATTTCTTGTCAAGTTACCAGTTGTTCAAAACCCGATAAATACTTATCTGCGCTTAAATACCAAGGTTTCAATTAAAATCTTACACTAAAGGAATTAAAGCAAAAGTCTTAAAGGCTGAATTAAATATACAGGCTATTTCCGAGTTCATGTCTGCCTCCTGTTCAAAGCGAGTCTAAGTGTGAAGTTTTGGTACTTAAAGCTGAATCGGGCTTTGAACAAATGTACCCAGAAGTGCATAAATTATCGTGCCAAACGGTTTTTCACACTTGCATCTAGCTTCGCATAAAATGCACTCGCAGTTACTGCCAACAGAAAAGCCACACAGACCATGTCGAGGCACAATCCGACCCAGCGTCCACATGAAATGTTGGTGGGCCATCCCTGACTGCGCGAGTCTTCGTACCTAAAATAACATGAGAAGAGCCAAATGACTCCAAGGTCTTAGCTATATCAGACCACAAAACGTACTTGGACACTGATCAATCAAGATACAGCTGAAGGGTATTACTTAGGCCTCTCCCGATAGCGATAGAAAAATCGGACGAAAGTGCTTCAAAAATAGCCTCCCACGCAGTCACATTTAGGAATTCGTCACGCGTTCCTCTCCCACGAGCGTCCGTTGAAACGAGCCGGAATTTACGTAGACCAATCACAACGGACTTCCAGATTCTGGAAGTGCACTTTAGACTCTGAGAACACTGCAAGAAGTTGGGCTTCCCGTGTTGGGCATTTACATGTAAAATCGCTGAGTTAAATTCCTATCAAAGAGAAATTGGAGCTGATAAATTTCTTGCTTTGGCTTAGATGTTTGCGGTTCTTCACAGAATGAGTACGGTAGAATTTGTATGGTTGAAACATCCCGTGCGATTCAAATTTATTTGTGATTGATATGCATATTTAAATGTACATTCAACCTTGCCTTATCACAAGACGAAAAACCCTATGAAACTGAAAATTTGTGAAACGATAAGCCTTCAGCTGTTCTAATAACTACCTAAACTAAAATCTCAAAAGGATTAATAATATATTCCTTATTTTTTAAATTTTGATGACGTCACATGAAGACCAAGAATGTTTTCAGCAGACGCTCGTGGGAGAGGAACGCGTGACGAATTCCTAAAGGCCGGTACACACGAGGTAGCTTGCTCCCGCAGCACGCTCCTGCAACACGCTCCCGGAGCAAAGTTCCCTCGTCTGCACCAACGATTTCTAGCGAAAAAATATGTTGCGCAACAAAACTTTTGCTCCCGAGTTTTGCTCCCTTATATCAAACTGGTTTGATATGAGGGAGCAAGCTCCAGGGGCAAATCTGTTGCACGGGTCTGTTTCAGGAGCAAGCCCCCTCGTGTGTACTGAAATTTGCTTGCCGTTACATGACGTGTCTCCAGTTGGCCAATCACATTGGCTTATTTTTTTCATCCACATCAGTTCCCATGTGCCAATCGGGTTGTTTCAT
>OX421450.1:5544189-5554189 GCA_949126865.1 Montipora capitata
GGACAAGCAAAGAGTACTGTGGTATTTTTAATATTGGCTAATATGCATGCACTAAAGGCCATCTTCATTGTATCAGTTGTTCATGAATTTGTTTGCTCAATTTTTTTGATAAGAGTTTTGCTGATCCATTGAAATCTGCATTCAAAACGCCGTTAACAAAAACATTGACCTCATTTTCTTATTACTGGGTTGCCCTATGGCAATCCCAGTCGGAAAATGGGTAGATTTCTCCGTTTCATTTTTTTTATTTTTTTTATTTTTTTTATTTTTTTCCATGTCGGTAAAAGTCTTGCCTGTCACTCCCCTGCTAAGTGGTGTCTTTGTACATAGAGCCCTGCTGCGCGTATTTTCTTAGGATCGAGAGGGTAGTGGGAAATGCGTAGATTTCTCTGGTGGACACATTATAACGATTAACTTAACCGGCAATGGCGTCGAAAGTCATGTAGCGCGAATGGCGTTTTAGTAGATCTTTGAACAAAATATACCCTTATGAAGCTCAATAATGGCAAATCAATTGGATACTGAACAAGACAGGCGACAACATCGACAACAATCTGTCGCCCGTCGAGCCGTCTTTTACCAAGTGTGCTGTTATGTAGAACATTGAAGATTCGCAGGGCAGCGATAATAGTGAATTCAAAGACTAGACCAGGTGGATTGAATGGAATTTCAAGCGTTAAAATCGCTGAAAAGGTAAGATTATTGTCGAAGCGATGCCGCAATTGCGTGTCTTCACCACATGTTTCCTTTTAGTGGATTTGTGGGGTGCTTTCAGGCAGTACGCAGAGAGAGCTTGAATCTCCTGTGAATTAAATGCAGTTGAGTTGACAATCACAACTCGGCATCGTTGCCGGCTCAAATTGCCGTGCGGGAAAAATTGCCGTGTCTGTTTCCAACAAAACACACCACTACACAGCTTTCTGATGTTTTGATAAGTAGCTTTAGTTATATTTGCAAGTGATACTTCGATTAAATCAACACAACTTCAATTACCTTTGTAGCCTGCGAGCAGGCCTTCCGAGGGACTGGGGTTGGGGGGTAGAATGAGGGCCTGCCCGCATGGCTTTGAATTTTGAACGTCGCGTTCAAATTTTGGACGCACAATATTGATTGGCTGAAATTAAATTACCTGGTGACGTCACTATTGACAAGCTTCGCTTCGAGAGATGAGGTAGGTGGTCAGAAATGCGTTTGAGAAAATTGTAGAATGTTGCAATTTTACCGTAACGTTTCATAATTAAAGATCGGGCAACGCGATGCAATGGCTTCTCTGCTGGAAGGAAAGGAAGTTCTATCTCTGTTATCCACAGGATTCGGGAAAAGACTTGTTTCCCAACTGTTTTTCGTAGCGGCAAAATACAAGGAGGGCGACTTGATGTCACCGTGGTAGTTTCCTGTCTCCTCGACAAAGCATTATCTCTGATCACATTTGGACAAAAACTTGGGCCTTTCGGCTGCCTCAGTTAATGATTTAACGATAGAGAACGATAGAGGAACTCTACACGATTTTACCAAGTATTTGGTTAAGCCGAAAAGGAGGCTCCACAAATGATTGCTCGATCTCCTGGTAACTCCGCAATACTCCGATACACTTGAAAACAAAATATTCCAATTTTCAAATTATTGAATCAGTAATATACATATCTATAATCACAAATACTCGATAAGCCTTTGAAATAAAATGGTGTAGGTATTAGAATATTTGTCTAGTGTTAAAGTGTGATGTAGTAATTGTAATGTCTGTATTTCATTAAAATAAATTTAAAAAAATAACTCCGCTTCGCTTTACCGAAATTTGCCAGCAGTTGTGGTCGACGAGTCTCACACAGTGGAGATGCGTTCAGGGAAAACGAATTTCTCTATTACGATTCCTACCGTTTCAAGTTTGTGTGCTAAATTTTTCCCTGACGAACGAAACACATTTTCCGTGGAAAGGGACTTCGACGAATTACCGTACAGAATATTCAGCTACGGTTTTCAGCATCAGCAGTAGTTGTTAGGATTTTCTGGCGAAGGCTTCCTTCCTTTACAGTTTTTTTGGAGTTCCTGCCTCGAGCAATTTGACTGAATACACAACTCGTGGCTTACTGTTTTTTCAATGTTTACTTCGTGTGCGCACTGATTGGCTAATTTTTGACAGCTCTCTCAGCGTTACATCAGGAGGCGGCATCCAAAATTGAGAGGGATGCGTGCAGGCTCTCCTTCTCTCCCACCGCAGAGAGAGAGAGCCATCGCAGGATAGTACCTTTGAAAAAACAGCGAAGAAAAAGCCGAGCAATTCAAACCCTTTAAGAATAAAACATTCATTTAAATATGAATGGTACAATATCACGCAAATTCAGTACACAAAGAATCTTAATCCCGGGAGATTTAAATTGGGTACAACATTGAGTTAGCCGATTAGGTCTAATCTCAACTTTTTACAAAAAAAATCAATACATCTATCGCCGTCAGTGGGAACAGTAACATTTAGCGCGAAGCTTGCGCCCGGGGGAGGAGGGGGGGGGGGGGGGGGGGTAAAAATTAGACGGTCAAATAATGTCATGTGACTTTATTCTTTTTTTCTTTTCTTTTTTTTTTTAAATAAGTTTCAGTTCAAGTACGATTAGTACAAAAAACTAGGAGAGCCTCTACACAGGAGTCTAACCCCTAATTAAAAGAGATTACCTAAAACATAAATCAAAATCTAGATACAAATTTAAGAAAAGATAACTATAGAAGTTGCTCGGAATGGAACAAAATCGACTTAAGGTCATGCTTAAAAGTATTTATAGAGTCAGATTTCCTTAAATTTAATGGTAAATCATTCCAAAGCTTAACTATACGGTTGAAAATATGAAAATTTTAGTACGTTTGTTCGAGCGTACTTCATTTTGTAGCAAAGTTCAGTGTTTCTAAGCTTATAGGATGCATTGTCAGCAGGCTCTAGATAGTTGGAAAGGTCTATTTCACATAAACCTTGTCTACATTTGAAGAGAAAAATTAGGTCAAAGTACTTTCTCCTTGATACAAGAGATAATAGCTTCAGATCTTTCAACCTTTCCCCGTAAGGCTTGTGCTTAATAATGACTTTGGTCGCCCACCTCTGGACTCGTTCCAGGATATCGACCAGGTAAGCTTGATGGGGAGACCAGACTTCACAAGCATACTCCAAGTGGGGTCTCTCGAGGTGTATGTATAATTTTAGAAAAACATCTGGTATGGGACGTCTACCACAGGTTCTTTTAATGATTCCTAGCATCCGATTGTTGACTTTAAGCATGATATGATCACGCCAGGTTAAATTGTGAGACATAATTATTCCCAGGTCCTTTTCTTCCTTACTTAGGGTTAGGACATCGGTACCAAAATGGTAGGTTGCACACACTGGGTTTCTCTTCTTAGTGGTTCGGAGACGCTTACACTTAATTGAGTTGAAATTCATGTCCCAGGTTTCACACTAGGGCCCGGTTGTTGAAAAGCCGATTAACGCTAATCCCAGATTAAAAATTAACCAAGGAGTTTATTTCTCTACTCCCAAATGCTTTTTAACTCTGATATTCGGCAAAACATTACATTAGAGGAAGTCAATCTTGAAAAACAAAAATATGCAAAAGAAACTTTCACCAAAAAGTGGAAAACGTGAAACAAAGTTTACGCTAATCCTGGATTACGTTAATCGGCTTTCTAACAACCCGGCCCAGGTGTTTACAGACCTTATGTCAACCTGTAATATGCTACAATCGATGCGGGTAGTTATGGCTCTACATAACTTTGCATCGTCGACAAAAAGGTGTAAAAGGGAGTCAGTAGATATATCTGAGCTAATGTCATTTATGTAAATAAGAAACAGTATAGGCCTGATAATAGAACCTTGTGGGACACCCGACGTAACTGGTTTCCACTGAGAGGCCATACCCTCGATAGTGACACGATGTCGTCTATTTGTCAGATAATCCTCGATCCAGCTTAGAAGTGGGTCTCGAAAGCCAAGATATCGTAGTTTCTGATGGGGGACCCTGTGAAATGCTTTGGCCATGTCCAAGTAAATTGTGTCGACTTGACCACCAGAGTCAAGTGTAGAGGCCAGAAAATGGACATACTGGATCATTTGGGTGACACAGGATCTGTTGTGGCGAAAGCCATGTTGTAAGGAGTTCAGATGAGGAACCACGTGATTGTAGATTCTGGGAAACACACATCTCTCGAGCACTTTGTAAACAACAGAAAGAAGAACAATACCCCTGTAATTGCTGACAAGGTTTTTGCTGCCAGATTTATGAACAAGAGTGAGGTTCGCATCCTTCCATTTATCAGGAAACTATCCAGAAGCCAGTGATTTGTTAAAAAGACAACGGAACGAAATGGAACTCATTTTGGTATCATGTGAACAGCTCCTTAGATGAGACCCCATATGTGATTGTTTTTTTTTTCTTTAAACAGATGGCCACTGGATTATTTTACGCGCTGATGTTTACAGCGACTGTATTTTCCAGCAGGTTTTCAGGTTAGGAAATGATATCAATAAAGAGCCTGATCTTGCATTGCACTTTTTTCTTTCAAAATCCGAAGCTAATCAGAGGTAAAAGCTGTTTTGTTTCCGCTAAAGAAATATCACAAAAGTAGACTAATGTCGTAAAAAAGGTTGCTGTTATTCATCGTGGTAAAGTACAATAATAATAAGGTATTCTCGTTAGTCTCACGATGAGGTCAGGCGATAAGGTTACGGTTACTGGTTACGCGTCACCTTTTAAGCAGGATGCTCCCCTGTGATTGGTTGGTTTTCAGCAGCTGCGATTGGTGTAATTCGATCCTCGCTGTTTCCAGCGACTCTGCGTGCGCCCTTTAGCGTAGCGTGCGAGCTTGCTCGAGCAACGCTCATGTCGACGAATCAACCTTAGGGCTATGCGCCCATATTTCCGGTTAATGTCGTAAAAAAGGTTGCACGCAGAGTCGCTGGAAACTGCGAGGATCGAAATGCACCAATCACAGCTGCTGAGAACCAACCAATCACAGCGGAGCATCCTGATTAAAGGTGACACTTAACCAGTCGACCTCGTCGCCTGATGAACACTAGCAGTATGCAGTCGAAACGTCGCGATCTACATCACAAGTGACCACATCGTGAGGCAAACGAGAATACTTTATTATTAAAAGTAGACTAATAACCCATTCACACCAACAAGGCATGTTTAATTAAACTTGGTTTAGCAAAATGAAAATCTGTCACAGAAAAATGCAGGACTGGCTTATAAGCTCCAGTTTAGTTTATAGCGGTTTAATTCCAAGTGATGAGATACACACGCTGGAAAACAAAAACAAGCATTACAAAGCGCGCGGTTCTAAAACAAAAACGAAAATAGCGATGACTGAAATGATACTGAACGAAATAGTTCAGAATAAATGAAAGCAAATAAATGCAAAACACGACAGGTACCTCATACGTAGGAGACTTCCCAGATATAAACCAGCTCACCAAAGAAATTTGCAAAACAACTTCCACACATCAAATTTCCAGGTGTTAAAAAAACTGTCCGAGACTATTACGGGCAATTCCGTAGGTCCGCAATACGTACAGACTAGATCCTACAGGCTTTTACATGGGATTCAGGTGAATTTCAATATACATGCCTTGACCTGTCTTTAATTTGTAGTCGACAAAAATCAGTATTCATGATTTAAAAAGCAAACACTTTGAAACCGTGTTCAACGAAACATGTTACATGGTTAAGGTTTGGTGTGAGCGGGGCATAATACTCAGAAACTTGTGTAAACTGGTTTGAATAATTGTGCGTAAAAACTCTCCCTAATAAGCACATTTATTAAGCAATTTACTGTTGGCACGTGATGGGCGATTGCGTGACATAAAGACGTTATTTTTGTGTGACCTTTCCTGGCGAGTGTCAGTCCCTCACTCGAGATTAGCTCATTTGTTGTTATTTGTTCTGTAACTGGCAGAATGATCCTGTGGTATTTGTATTTCAGTGGCCCACCTTCGACATATTGATGTGGTATCATAGCTAGGCTTTCGGTTTTTTCATACAAGGATGAAGCACTAAACTCGATAAAAAAGCTCATCACATGAGCAAGGGATAACTGGTTTTGATTTGATAATTTCTCTCTCTTTTTAATATTCGGAACATCATTTTAATCACGTGATTTGAAAACCACGCCTTAATCAGTGCAAGTAATCGCAATGCAAGAGATGCCAAACTACATAACATGAATTTGATTTAAACGCCAAGATTCCGTTCATTAATTTTCTCGTTTTTAGGTATCAGCGCACAAATTACTCCTTGTCCAGACAACATGATTACCATTGTAGATAAAGTGTCTGGAAATCGAACCTGTATGGACTGTTCGTTGTTTTCGTGTCCTCCCGGACAGGGCCTGACAGTAAAATGTGGAGACGTGATTACTCCACAAACCTCGCTATCGTGCAAGCCATGTGTACTGGGGAAACTTATTCTGATGCAAACGAGCCAGGATCTTGTAGAGATTGTATGAACTGTGGCAAGTATCGAGAGACCAAGAAAGCTTGCACTCTGACCTCGAAGGCTGTATGCGGAAAGTGTTTAAATGGAGCGTATCCCGAGGGATTGTTGGGAATCTGCGTCCCTTGCTCCCATTGTTGCAACGACAAAGATGACGTCATTATTCCCGGTTGTCAGGTTCCTGGGGTCCCCGGAAATAAGCGGTGCACCTTTGCTCGATCGGAAAAATGTAGCAGTAATATTACAAGACAGGTTTTCCCTCCAACAACACCGCCCACAACGTTGGCTAAAGCACTGAAATCTCCAACTAGATCATCATCGGTCTCGCATCCCCCGGGCGAGAAGAAAACGGCAGAAGGAACAGGCCAAGGTGACGTCCAAGAAGAGCAAACTCAGTTGGAAACTGAAGGAGTGGAAAGTGATCGAAAAAAAGACTCAAGGGAAAAATGGATTATAGGTGGTTGTGTCAGTGTGGCTTTCCTCGCCGCAGTAGTAGTCGCGCTCTTAATCCTTGTTCGTCGTCTGCGGAAACAAAGAAGAAGAAGAAGAAATGACCAGGGAGATCTGATTGAGAACACGCCCCCAGAGGAAGACCAGGATCTGATTGAGAACACCACACCAGAGGAAGACCTGGATCTGATTGAGAACACCACACCAGAGGAAGAAATCATTGAAACAGATGACATCCACCATAGGGCATCACAAAAGCCTCCAGTGAAATGTACAGAAGATAGTCCATTGCCATACCCAGTGGAAGAATCTAAGTCAGGAAATATTGCTTCTGAAAAAGGTATTTAATGGACTAAATTCTTCATACCATGTTTTTCTTCTCGCCTTCCAATGACAATGTAATTCCTTATGATAAACTTCAGATAGCGGTGAAGAGTATTTTCGCAATTTCTTCGGTCAAGTTGGATCACTCACTTGATGATCATTGCTTTGAAAATCTCAAGCTAAAATGGGAATACGGGAAAAAAACATCGTGTATGTAAATCGAGCGATAACAACCTATTTCGCTACAACCGGGACGTGTTTACTGCCACCCCCCCCCCCCCCCACCCCCTTTCCTTTTTCTCCCTCCAACAATGTTGCTAAAAGCAAACAATTATGCATCCACTTTGGGACGTAAAGCGCTGAAAATTCCACATTGCCTGGGTAAGGGGGTGGGGGGAGAGGGGACTGCCGGAACGAATGAATGGAACAGGCGTAGCTAAAAAAACTGCTGTGCGTCTTTGACACCGGACGTCGCAAGTTCGATTCTCAGCGACTTTAACACTTTCCTTTGATTTCTGTAGCCGTAGCTTTAAATACCCGCAAAATGAAGCCCTAACAGCGGGAGGGGGATAAAGGGTGCGCTGTTGGCTTCCATTGATACCAACCTCGTAGCTGAAGGAACTACATGTACTGATTTTACATAAAGTGACTTTGGGAGCGTTCGATTGGGAAATCCAGATTTAGATCTTAAAATCTGGATCTTCGGACTTGCAACCGAACACAAAATCTGAAAACGGATTTTGTCGCGGATTTCACTAATTGAAATCCTTCCTGACATGCATGTCCAATTAGTGAAATCTACTACAAAATCCGTTTCAGAATTGTGTTCGATTGGAAATCTGGAGATCCATATTTTAAGAACTAACTCTTGATTTCTCTATCGAACCCACCCTTTTATGGATGAATGAATGGAGCTCAAATTTGGAAATTGTATTTTCAGGAATGAAATCCACTAGCTCTTCAAAAGAACATACCCTGGCGAAACAAGGCGAGGCAGCTCTTCAAAAGAAAACTGAAATAAACATCAATATTTTAACCCAGTAGAGATCCTGCTAGAGTATGAACATTGCCCTTAATCAGCGCAACGGCTTTTGTTTGAAAACGTACACCTTTTGACACTTTTTTTTTTATCTTTCACCCTAAAACGACGGAAAAAACCGAAAACTAAATGGAGTCTTTTGAAAACCCATCGTTTTAAAAACGCTCCAGTTTTGGTGTGGAGAGTCGAAAACGAAGAGTTTAAGATTTTAGCAAGTATGTTTGCGGTCCTCTGCATAACGACGACGTGAAATCACCAAATTTGAGGTTTTGACGACAACGTAAGCATGCAACAGAGAATCTTTCATTCTCTCTTTTCACTCTGTAACCGCTCGTACCGATTAATTTTTAGGATACTATGTTGTAGGACGTGAACGAGACTGAATAATCGCGAAAGACTTATGATAGAGCCAGGTTACATTTTGAAGTGACGTTTTCGTCGACCGTCGCCGTCGTAGATCTTGAAGTCCCCAGTCACACTAAAGTGATGGGCTAAAGGCAAATGAGAGCGCAGAAAACGTTTGGAAACAAACGTAAACAAAAAACAAAAAATGTACAAAAAACGTAAACAAACGTTGGATAATTTTATACTTGTTTTCATCGTTGAGCGTTTTAGTTTGAACGTGGATGGGTGAAAACGAAACGGAAACGCTCGGCTCATAATGGACGAAAGAGATACTTTTTGGTTCTCGTCTATATGAAAACGGAAGATATTAAAAACGCATTGGTGTGGGAAAAACCACCGAAGATTTTTGTCCAATTTGAAGGACCAGGATTTCAATTTAAAGTATACATTACTTGGTGTAAGTATCTGTATAGGGTCTACATTTTTCACAGTTTTCTAATTCATAAGATTGAAACTGTGGTCCTTCTGATTTCAATTTATAGTTTAATATTAATTAATCCTTTTCCTCTTAAGAGTGTCGCTTAAAGAGTTTTCTTTCTCTGATTTTTTTCGGCTAAGTATCTTCCTCTAATCGTAAATCTCGTTTCTTTAATTGTACACAATTAGTCTTAGTTTTCTCATTGTATTTTCGTTTCTCTTGTTTTACCTGTTAGTTACTGTAAGTTGCTTTTTCATTTTGTAAGGTTGAATTGATGCGATTTATTTGTCATGCGTTACAACTACTTCTTGCCTTGTATAGCTAGCTGTAGGTAACTCGGGGGGGGGGGGGGGGGACAGTGCTTATTTTACTTTTACTTCTTATTTTATTTTACTTGAACTTGAATACTTGAATACCAGACGATTTTACTTGCCAATGGTGGCCGCTTCTGGCGATAAAAGGGTAAACTGTAAGAGCTTACTAAACCTTATATGTGATTTGTCACCTCATTCTTTAGAGAAAAGATTTTCACTTTTTTGTTTAATGTGTTACCCTGCCTTTCTTGTGCAATTAAATTAAAACTTATTCCTGAGTTCAGATTCTTCTACAAAGCTCGCTTCAGTGTCAAGTCAGGCCACTGATAGAAAAGTGCGATCGGCAGTACCTGGCCTATGCCGATGAACGATGCCATAGGAGAACTTGTCTCTTTTACGTCAGTCTAGTCGCGCGTGTCGCCGCGTGCATTGCTTTGTCACGCAATCGAGAAAAACGGCCGAGAGAGGCTTGGGGAAAAAGGATGCCAGTCGTAATTTTTATGATACGCTATCACGAAAATATGGCAATGAGATTGTTTCATCTTCATGTTCACCCATACCTCAACACCAATCTGCA
>OX421450.1:5561689-5571689 GCA_949126865.1 Montipora capitata
AGTCGTTAAAAGACATTTTAATCAGAGCTAAACTTTGAAGGCACAGATTTTAGAATCACTTGCGAACGGCAGGAGTCGCGCAGGCCCGTCAACACTTTTTCACCATGGTAAATAGCCAATGAGGGGCATATCGCCTCTTCAGCTACAACCAGACTTATATCCAACAAGGACGAATGGACTAATTGTTTTATTAAACTTTTCATTAAATTCTGAACTGTTGCCATTATAGACAGGATGCTGTCTCAGTGTTCAAAGCGGCAAATGTAAGACCAGCTCAAACCCAGCGTGAAAAATATACATTCTTGCGTCTTGTGCAAGCCGGCCATTATTTTTCTTGTTTAAGCAACCCTATAAACAACTTTTCAGATTCCTGATCCCATATTTAATAGTGAGCTCACTTGCTCTCCAAAACTAAGAATTCAAAACGCTGCCGTTTTAGCGAAAGATACAGAAGACAACCACTGTTATTTTACACTCGCGCTTAGGTGATTTTACACTCGCTAGGTGATGGACATGTGGAAAGCGTGCAGGACCATGAAAGACAACGAAATTTTAGTGTGGCGATATGGCCTACCTATAACTGTGCTTACCTTCCAAAGTGTTCAAGGAAGGTCAGACATTTGTGAAAAACAAGGACTCCGACAAGGGTGGCTAAACGATGAGGTAGGTATCGATACTTACTGCAAATTAAAGGGGAAATTGTAACAGTATTTAAAGGTATAATCACACTTTTGTTTTGGATGTGACATAAATTCATTACGCATGGAAAACTCATTTGTCCATGAAAGGCCTCTTCAGCGCACTTTCCTTCAATTTATCTTGGTAAAGTTGTTATTTTTGGTTTCCATCAATTTTAGCTCCTACGGTTTGTGATGCCTTCTTAGCCCACTAAATTGTAAAACGTTTCCTTTACTTTTCATTTGTTTTTGAAGGTCGTTAACTTCTTCATGGCATTCATAGAGGAAGCATGCAAAAAACTAGTAAGAGAAAGTTAATTACACCACTGGCTCCTGTAATATTTTGTGTTCAGACTGTGGAGGGCAGCCTCTCTTTAACCGAGCCCGTCGAGGAAAAGGAAAGGAAAGAAACTTTATTTAAGTTTCTAATCGTTCTAGCGCTGTAGCAATAATTGGGGTGCAGGGATGGCTCAGTGGTGGGTGCACTCGCTTCCAATCATTGTGGCCGGCGGGTTCGATTCCCAGACTCGGCGTCATATGTGGGTTGAGTTTCTTGGTTCTCTACTCTTCACCGAGAGGTTTTTCTCAAACACCAAAATTTTATTTGATTTGCGTTGACTTGTTAATTTCAATTTACAGTGTCCCCAATTAGTGCTCCAGAGGTAGAAGATTAGACACTTAGGGTGCGTTCGATAGACCGTATTCCGGAATAGGAATACATGGAATACAAGTTGGAAATCCTTCGTTTTTGCGGAGATTCACATTAAAATTGTCAAACATTTGCTAAAATGTTATTTTAAACATACTTTTATCATCCTTGCAGCTTCGAAACGCGCCAAACATACCGTTTTAATCATCACTCCACGTATTCTTATTCCGGAATAGGGTCAATCGAACGCGCCCTTAAATAAAGATCCTTTGCTTTGAGGACACTGTAAGCTGAAACTAACAAATAACGCAAAACAAGTCAAACGTGGGTGTTTGAGATGCCTTGCAAGACATACACAGAGCTTAGCAAAAGAAATGATATTGGAGGAAAAGGGTGCCCTTGGTTCATGTACCCCAATTAAACGTTCACCGCGTGACTTAGTCAGCATGTATTCAAAGATGTGAACTAACCTAACCTTCCTTTGGGTCTATATGATCAACAGACTGATCGAGTGGTTACCGTATTGGACAGTTTCTTTTGGGCGTCATTACAGTCATCGCTCAACACAGGACTAAATTTCTCTGCTCTACTAAAATCTAAGGTAAAGCATAGCTTTTTCATTCAGTTTATCACATCAAAAGAAATGAAGTCCCATGCCAACACAAAAGAACTGGTGATAAATTAAGAACATTTGCAGCTTTGTGTTACGAGGGAAGCGCCATATATTCTTTGTCAATAAGAAAACGAAATCAGATTTTTAGGGGGGTGACCGATGTCTGCTGGTATGAACTTCGTACTCAAAGAACAACGGAAAACATGTTTTTGAAAATTTCAGGGCTCCTTGGTAAAGACCGATCTACTTCTAATGCCAATCAACAAAAGACAAAATCATTGGTGCTTAGGGGTAGGTTGTGTACAGGATTTAAATGATGAATGATTTTAGCAGCCACTGCATGTAAAGCAAGCAAGACAAGGATCAGTACTAAGCCTTTTTTCACCGCCTTTTTTTTTCAAGGGTGCGGATATGAAAAAGAAGAAAATAATGTACTATGACCCTATGGGAAAATGCTCTGACGATTTCACTGAGTTCAGCAGAAACATAAGGTTGAGTGTTTGGTTGGAATCATCTAGGAATCTCTGTTCTGTTTCTGTTCTATTTTCTCTGTCCGCTTGTCAGCGGATGATCCATTACAATTAATTATATTTCTCGTCAGGTCGTTTTTATCACACCGCCTCGGAAACAAGGAAGTGGAAGACCACAACATTTGGCAGGGCGTAAACATAGATTACGCCGTACAAAAAGACGCCCAAAGCTGCGGGGTGTTCCTGCTTAAGGTATGCAGGAGTACAGTAGTGTACTTTACAAAATAATAATTCATTGTGTTCTTTACATGAGTAATGGTAGGGCTTCGGTATCTCTCTCTCCCTCTCTCTTCCTCTCTTTTGCTTCACAGATGGCCGAATGCCTCGCAAATGACGTACAGCCATTGTTTTCACAGGTATGATCATTATCGTACAGCGTCTTAATACTTATTCGAAAAAATATCAAATAGACACGGGGTTACATTTGCCAGTCACTGAGTAAACCACTCGATTTTTAACTTTCTGCCTTCAGGGAGACTCTGACGAACTGCGGCTTCATATAGCGCACGTAATTCTCCATACCGAAGAATGTGTTAGGATGAGAACAAGGTATTTCAACACAAAGCTGTTTTCATGGTAAAATATATTACATTGAGGAAGCATACTAAAAAAGGATTTCAGTTTACATTTGCAAATTTTGCTGTACGATGGTTTCTAGGATTTGTACAGATGAGACTCAAGCGACAAGCGAAGTGGACGAGAAGCAACAAACCGGCAATACGGAGACAAAGGAAAACATCAGCACCCCCTACAAGAAAAAACTCCGAAGGAAATCAAAAATAAAGGTAATATCTGAAATAGTCAAATTCCAAAAAAATTACTGTTGAAGCTTCAAACCTACAACCATGTCACTGTGTTGAAACTTACCACTTTGTGGGGTTTGTACTTATTTTAGAGAAAGTTCAAGTCGTCAGAGTGGCTCCTTAGTGAGCGGATGCAAGGAAAAGAAAACAAATACACGGAGCAAAAAGATGTAAGCATAACTTAAACGCTTATTCCCCAGGTTACTCTCTTTCCTATTCAAGCACACGTATCTACCGATATGTGGTTCATAAAGCATAAAACAGGTGAGCGTTTCCGTGGTTTAGGTTGCTAACACTATTAAAACAAAACGTGCTTATGATGGCCAACATGCCATTTGATTGCAGCTATACAAGATTACAGAGACTATTAAGACAGACACGTTTCATGATTGATTTCTTTTAGCTACCAACTCGCAAGCAGTGTGCTATGCCGAGGACTGAGAGTGAGTAGACATCATCATCATCATCATCAACAGGCATACCACTAATGAGCCACATTCGGTCCATTAAATTGCACTCTTGTCTACAAAAGTAAATAGTTTACGCCTTCATATTAACGTTGCATCATACTCAGTAACCTGACTTGAACAATGATTCTATTGAAACTGTTTCTCTAGACATTGACTGTCTGCCAGATGAGGTGCTATCAGAGGTACTCCAGTTTGTCTGCGACAGTGAGGGAGATGTTGCCATTTTGACCCTGAGTTTGGTGTGCCGTAGATGGCGGAATCTTGTTTCAGACAAATTGTTTCGAAGAAAAATGCACTTTAGGTGGCTTTCCTCAGTCTATGACTGGAACAAGGCGACCAAAGAATTCAGAGAAAAGTACTTTGTAATGTACAAGATCGAAGAGTGCTTTGGGTGCAAAACTCGGTACAAGGATGCACCTGGATTTATGAAGAGAGGAAATGCAATTCGATTTTACTCCGAAAGTGCAGATGACGGTCATCCTGGGTACTGCTCACATTATTGTGCTCAGCGATGCGGAGCATATGTTGATCCCGTCGATAATTGGCAAGAATAGACCTTTACAGCTTCGTTTTTTTTCCCAACTCACGTGATGTTACTCAAGGGGAAAATTTCTTTCAAAATTCGTCTTGCGTCCTTGCCTATATACGCACAGTAACTAGAAGACAAAAGTAATTTTCCCTTGAAAATACGTGGTCTTAATTCGGAAAGCGAAAGGTACAAGCTAAAAAGGTCTATAAGGGTCCGGACGCACTGGACTGACAAAATTTGTTTGGCCCTTCCAAAAATCTCGACAAAATTTGTCTCTGCCAAATTTTCAATTTGTCAAACGTGGGCGCACTGAGACACAGCAAAATATTTGTTAACCACAAGTGTCAATCACACGAAAATAAACACCATCGCTTGCGCTTTGTTCGCCGGAAAGGTTACATGAGATCTCAGGCGTCATGGGCTTATGGTGATCTTTAACCGCTTCGATCGAATATGTTCCCTCGGCATATTATTGCTTGCATTCTATTTTTTTTTTCATCCTCAAATTCGTTCAACTCCAGCAGAGGCAGTTGCTAGTTCTACTATGCCAGTGGAGGCTTCACCTTGTATGACTGCATCTGGTTCTAGAATACCACAACAGATTTGTTCGTAGAAGGCCGACTGAAATACTCCGACTAAAATGGCGTGTTAATTAACAAATCTGTCAGATTTCACGCCTGACAAAAATTTGTCCTGCTCCGAGGCAGGACGACGGCGTCTTTGAAGTTTGGTAAACCTTGACAAAATTTGGTAGATCTAAAAATCACCGGGCGCACTTGTCTCAGGGAACTGGTGACAGATTTTTTCGCAAAATAAACAAAAATTTGCCCAGTGCGTCCGGGGCCTAACTTGAACTCAAGTTTACAGGGATTACCCCTGGAATTCGATAAATTTGCAGGAGCATGTCATTATCCCATCAATGCAGAAACATGGAAAGAGAATGTTCTCGCAATTTCAAAACCAATTCTAAACGAAACGGCTTTGTAAAGGTAAATTGGAATGACGTTACATTTAGAGGTAGTGTAAAGAATAGCGCGCTTGGCCAAGAAGAAAATTTAAAAAAAGCCATACGCTTGCGAGGCAGTTCAATGTAAACACGTAATGCTTTGTTTCATATTTCATGCTCGTAAAGCAAAATTGTATGGTTTAGAAATACCAGTACAGAATCGACAAATTGTTCACTGGAATCGATACCGAAGTCTCAATCCAATGATAAGTTGAGTTTTTATCCCTTGTTGTTGTTTTGGTTGACGAAAATTCGAAGACAAATTCTCTGCGAAAATTATATGAATCGTCAACATGTCAATGCCAGTCGTGGAGAACAAAGAAACGGTTACTGTTTTCATTCAGTAATCAAAACGATAGTAATGTTGCAAATAAATTGTAAAAAAAAGCATTTGACATCTCTTCTCGTTTGTCCTTATCGGTCGTTGTAAAACATCGAAGGCGGGACAAAACGTCTTCCATATGTGTGAAACTGTAAGACCACTCATTTTGTACTTTAATGTAAATGTGCGCTTAGTTGACCGCTCCCTACAAGGGCTTTTCACAGTCAACCGGCTCAACGGGATCGGACCGAATGCATGTGAAGGCGCCCATGGCTGCCGCCATACGATCCATGTGTGATCCCGGAGCACCGCAAACCCAGCCGGATGTAATTGACCGGGAGTCGATTTTTCTGAGGGAGGAAAACCGGAGTACCCGGAGAAAAACCCTCGGAGTCAGGTTGAGATCGACTGAAACTCAGCCCTAATCCTATATCTCTAAAACTTCCTGGGTAGAACTCTGTTGAAACATCTCCCCCTCCGTTCAAACATCAGTGACCAGATATCATTTCCACACGGTGGAAAGTTCTTCGTACATGTACACAACTCATGCCGCGGTCTCTTTCTTTATTTTCTCACGGCCTCGCTCGCATCAAGAATGACACATCACACATCGGGGCGCTCCAAATGGTCACGTGAGCAACGAGAATATAGTTCAAAACCACTTAAACATGAATGCTAAACGTATTTTAGTATTTAAAAGGTAGATATCGGCATATTTTTTATCCCTTCAAATTTTTTCATCTGTTCGGATTTCCTAGCTGAAAGTCTAGTGATTCGAAAATTATAGGGATCAAAACTTACCTTGTCGAAAATTTCAGCCAGAAAAGAGATCCCGAAAATTCTAGGTGTCCATTTTACGGTAAAAATCCGTTTAAAATAGGAAATTATACCATTTTTTTTGGGAAAATCCTAGGACAGGCGGGCAAGCAAGAAATTTTACAACAACGGTTCCGAAAATTGTAGATCTCAAATCGTCTTCCGAACAAATATTTTCCGAAATTGACGTTGGGTGCCCCTGTTTTATGATAAATTTAGTATTATCTGCACGAAGCACCTTTGCAGTCTCAACAAACGCAACCAATTAGGATCACAGATAGTGTTCAGAAACTTTACATAATCTAACGCAGTAATAAACACCATAGCAACCGTACATTTACATAACACGGCCAGCATTTAAATTTACTGGTCAGTCGTTGTAAATTTCCTGAAGAATGTGGTCATTCGTACATTCGCCCATACGAAACAGAGCTGTGGCAACAAGACGATTACTCAATCATGAAGTTCTGAACTGAAGTTGAGCGCCTTTTGAAAATCCGTCCACTACAACAGTAAACAGACTACAAGTACGCAAAATAAAATCTTGTGTCCCAGTGACCAGTGAGTTGCTAAGCAAGATAAAGACTAGGACCTCTGTCTTTATAAGCGTCCCACATGCCAATTGTGACTCAGAAATAACGCATGATGGATGACGAATTGCTTGCAGCGTTTGCCTTGTGGTCACCAAAATCGGAATAACAGAGAATTGCGTAATTACCTCCTGTCGTTCTCTAAATCGGTATTAGTGTTAAATGTGCAGTCGTCTGTACTTTAAGTCTCATCGGTAACAATGCGAAAGGTTAAAAAGCTACATTTTGTGTGTATTGTTTCCACAGAATGCAATTTCCTGTAGCGAAATTTAATAATATGCATCTTGTCACATTTATCATCGTCAGACGTGACAACCGTTAACTACGGAGCAGAGGTCACGCCCAGCGAAGTTGCGAGGCGATATCTGATATGATGATAAAAAATAAAACACAGCCGCTTTGGGATTAAGAAGTTATTTTCATTTTGTTGATCATCGAACTGTTCGTGACTTTTACTGACCGTACGGAGGCCAAAAAGTGTTAAATATGACTGAGAAATCCTGCTGTTTGCTGGGGCCAGATATGGTTGGTCGGGGCTTGATATGGTTGGTCGGGGCTTGATATGGTAGGTCGGGGCTTGATATGGGGGGTGTAATATGGTTGGTAACGTTCCAGCCTTATATGGTATCAAAACGGTCAGTTCGCCGACCATTGCAATAAAACACCATAAAGATAAAAAGGCGCAAAACGAGCCGTAACATGAGCTAACATGTGGCGCGACCTTGTCTGCCTCAGTGTCTGCTTCGCGTAGTTACTAAAACATGGAACGACCTAAAACCACCTACAACCACCTAAAACCACCTACAACCACCTAAAACCATCTACAACCACCTACAACCACCTCATAAAAAATCTACAACCATCTACAACCACCTACAACCACCTCAAAAATATCTACAACCACCTACAACCACCTACAACCACTCACAAAGAATCGAATACCATCTTAAACAAGCCATAATTGTATAAAATAAGCAAGACGACAATATGTGGTTACCATTTAGCCAAAAAAAATCCGGATGGCATGATCGTGGAATAAAGGTAGCGATTTTCCGAATTTGTTAAAAACCAACCGGATGTGAATAGCGCCTTACCCTGCATTCCATCCTGTAAACCGCGCTAAAATCGTGAGAAAGGGCCTGGAAACGAATTTCCCGAATTCCGGGAAATGTGCGCCGGCACTCTATTTCTATTTCCCGGAACTTGGGAAATTCGTGACTATCGTTCCGTTTCCATGCCCTTTTTCACTTTACAGCATGGAATACAGGGTAAAGCGCTATTCACATCCGGTTGGCTTTTAACAAATTCGGAAATTTGCTTACCTTTATGCCACGATCATGCCTTCCGGATTTTTTTGGCTAAATGGTAACCACATATTGTAGTCTCGCTTATTTTATACAATTATCGCTTGTCTAAGATGGTATTCGATTCTTTGAGTGGTTGTAGATGTTTTTGAGGTGGTTGTAGATGGTTGTAGATTTTTTATGAGGTGGTTGTAGGTGGTTGTAGATGGTTTTAGGTGGTTGTAGATGGTTTTAGGTGGTTGTAGGTGGTTTTAGGTCGTTCCATGTTTTAGTAACTACGGTCTGCTTCGTAATGTTTGTATAAAATCACCAGGGAAAATAAATAAATTTTAAGTAAACTTTTCGATTTCATTGGCTTCGAAAACAAAAAGTAAGCCTGAAAAAGTCTTTGAAATGCATCAAGCTGTTCACGATTATAACCGACGGTATAGCAATTTTCATCGTTCTTAACTCATCGTCTCAAGTCACGCACACCACACATTTGACAAAGATAATTATTTATCAACGTAGCCTTGCCTCGCTCTTGGTAAAAGATTGCGTTTCAGGAAATTTCAATCCTATTTTAGTATTTTAAGTATTTCTGATGACGCCTTCACTTGCTACTCAAGGGAATGGTTATTAATGGTTATGACAGAAAAAAATTATTGAACTAATTAGTGGCAAGCTCGGGGAAGAAGCGCCAAACAAATCACGCCAACATTTTCTTTTTCTACGTTTATATTTCTGGTGGGTATATTGGCTGTTGCTTCGCAAAAGTTTTAATATAAGTTGCCGAAAATTGCTCTTTATTAATCAAACAAAATCAAATCACTCTCAGATGCAGAATTTTTATGTTCAATTTGAATTTGTTGCTTGTATTTACAAAGCGCTATTTGTGTTTAGGGCAAGCCTAAAGCGAGGAATCCGGAATCCGGAATCCGGAATCCGGAATCACAGTACAATACCGAGAGTAAAAACTATCCTAAACAATCATAAAAGTTTTTACTCTCTGTATTGTACTGTGATTCCGGATTCCGGATTCCGGATTCCTGATTTTAGGGTTGCCGTGTGTTTGTGCAACGGGGCGAAACGTTTTGTTTTCAACGTTAACTTTTGTGCAGAATTTGTATCAAATGTTGGATAAAGTTGCCAACGCATTGAGAAACATTTTCCATCCATTCTTAAACATTTTGTTGAACATTGTCAACGTTTTTACAATGGACTGAATAACTTCAGTTACAAATGCGTTGTAATGCATTATCAATGCATTGAAAATGCATTACACCGCTCTTCTATTTTTCCCAAATAGGGTCACAAATGTGAACCAAACTTTTCAATACTGGCAAATAAATGGCCTCAAAGTAAAACAAAAGTACCGGTAAGACAGAAAACCAGATCAATTTCCCCTTGAAGCATCCTCTAAATTCCTTTGCCACCAAATAAACAGAACGCATATCAACGACTAGTCTGTATTGTTGAAACAATTCCCTATTTTGACTTCGTCGCATGCCCATACTGACAATAACAGTGGTTCTAAGAACACCTCAGATTGCTAAAAGTCGGATCAGTTTTTCTCAGGAATTCTCAGTTTCGCTCAAAGCTTCTCTAAGGTTTTCAAAGATCACTAGGAGATGACCGGCTTGTTGATGAAGATCAGTTTGCCTGACCTTTATGTCGATCCCCGCTCTTGTGCAAGGTGTTTATTTGTAAAA
>OX421450.1:5581689-5599189 GCA_949126865.1 Montipora capitata
AAACCGCTTTAGGATGAGTGGAGCTTCCTGGGTAAATATTACAGTTATTACTATTGTTATTTTATTTTTATTATTATTATTATTATTATTATTATTATTATTATTATTATTATTATTATTATTATTATTATTATTATTATTATTATTGTTGTTGTTGTTATTAAATCAAATCAATCACGTGATTTGAAAACCACCTCTTATAATCAGTGGAAACTAATCGGAGTGAAAGTGATGCCCAACTACATAACACGAATTTGATTTGAACGCCAGGATTCCGTTCATTAATTTTTTTCCTTTTTTAGGTATCAGTGCAAAAATTACTCCTTGTCCAGATGACATGATTACCATTGTAGATGAAGTGTCTGGAAATCGAACCTGTATGGACTGTTCGTTCTTTTCATGTCCTCCCGGACAGGGCCTGGCAGTAAAATGTGGAGACGTGATTACTCCACAAACCTCGATATCGTGCAAGCCATGTGTACTCGGGGAAACTTACTCTAATTTAACCGAGCCAGGATCTTGTAGAGATTGTATGAACTGCGGCAAGTATCGAGAGACCAAGGAGGCTTGCACACTGACTTCGAAGGCTGTATGCGGAAAGTGTGTGACTGGAGCCTACCCCCATGATTTGTTGCCAAGCTGCGTTCCTTGCTCGCCTTGTTGCAACGACAAAAAAGACGTCATTATTCCAAGTTGTCAACTTCCTGGAGTACCCAAGAATATGCGGTGCAGTTTTTCTCGATCGTTAAAATGTAGCCGTAATATTACAAGACAGGGTTTGCCTCCAACAACACCGACCACAACGTTAGCTAAAGCGCTGAAATCTCCAACTAGATCATCATCGGTCTCGCATCTCCCGAGCGGGAAGAAAACGGCAGAAGGAACAGGCCAAGGTGACGTCCAAGAAAAGCAAACTAAGTTGGAAACGGAAGGAGTGGAAAGTGATCGAAAAAAAGACTCAAGGGAAAAATGGATTATAGGCGGTTGTGTCAGTGCTTTCCTCGCCGCAGTAGTAGTAGCGATCGTAATCCTTGTTCGTCGCCTGAAACAAAGCAGAAGAAAGGACCAGGGAGATCTGATTCGGAACACGCCCCCAGAAGAAGACAAGAATCTGATTGAGAACACCACACCAGAGAAAGACCTGGATCTGGTTGAGACCACGACACCAAAGGAAGACATCGGCAATGAAACAGATGACATCCATCTTAGGTCATCACAAAAGCCTCCAGTGAAATGTATAGAAGTTAGTCCATTGCCATACCCAGTGGAAGAATCTAAGTCAGGAAATATTGCTTCTGAAAAAGGTATTTAAGGGATTAAAATTTTTAAACTGCATTCTTCATAGCATGTTTTTCTTGTCGTCTTTCAATGACAATGTAGTTTCTTAAGCCCGCCGCACACGGTGAGGAAAGAGCTGAGCAAACTGCCTCGCGAGGCAAATTCCTCATTGTGTGCGGCCATCGTGAGAATCGAGTTGAGCTTGGTCAATGAAGCATCCAATAAAAATACATGGCATTCTCACGTGACTTCAGTGACGTCGGAATTTCTTCCTCCGACACCATCCTGAACCGCTGGAGTCACGTGAGTATGCCATGTATTTTTATTGGCTGCTTGATTAAACCAAGCTTAGCTCGATTCTCACGATGGCCGCACACATTGAGGAATTTGTCTCGCGAGGCCAAAAATATCAAACATGTTTGATTTTATTCTCACGGCCTCGCGAGGCGAATTTCTCACCAAAATTTCCCCGCACACGTGAGGAAACGGCTGAGCAAACCGCCTCGCGAGGCAGTTTGCTCAGCTCTTTCCTCAAGTGTGCGGCGGGCTTTATGATAAACTTCAGATAGCGGTGAAGAGTATTTTCGCAATTTCTTCGGTTTTGGATCACTCACTTGATGATCAGTGCCTTTAAAATCTCAAGTTACAAAGGAAATACGGGAATAAAACATGGTTTATGTAAATCCAGCGATAACAACCTCTTTCGGTACAACTGGGACGTGTTTACTTACTCGGGCGGGGATTGCCGGAATGAATGAATGAATGAAACAGGCGTAGTTCAAAAGACTGGTGCGCGTCTTTGACACCCAGACGTCGCAAGTTCGATTCTCAGCGACTTTAAGACCTCTTTCGATTTTCCTTTGAGTTCTGTAGCTGTAGCTTTAAAAATACCCGCAAAATGGAGCCCTGACAGAGGCAGTGGGGTAAAGGGTGCGCTGTTGGCCTCCATTGATACCAACCTCGTAGCTGAAGGAACTACCGATTTTAAATAAAGCGACTTTGCGGGCGTTCGATTGGGAAATCCGGATTTAGACCTTAAAATCTGGATCTTCGGATTTACAACCGAACACGAAATCTGGAAACGGATTTTGTTGCGGATTGCACTAATTGAAATCCTTCGTGGCATGGATTTCCAGCAATTAGTGAAATCTACGACAAAATCCGTTTTCATATTTTGTGTTTGAATGGAAATCCGAAGATCCAGATTTTAAGAAATAAATCCGGATTTCCCAATCGAACGCACCCTTTACCATTTATGGATGAATGAATGGGGCTCAAATTTGGAAATTGTATTTTCAGGAATGCAATCCACGAGCTGTTCGAAAGAACACAGCCTGGCGAAACAAGGCAAGGCAGCTCTTCAGAAGAAAACTGAAATAAACATCAATATTTTAACCCAGTAGAGATCCTCCTAGAGTAAGAGCATGGCCCTTAATCAGCAAAACGGTTTTCGTTTGAAAACGTACATCTTTTGACACGTTTTTGCTTATCCTTCACCCTAAAATGAAGGGAAAAAAAAACCGAAAACTTAATGGAAACTTTTAAAAACGGATGGAAAAATATAATTTTAAGGTATAATTTTAGGTATAATTCAATTTTTTAACTTTAACCAATTTCGGTTGTAAACAGCGCCATCGAATATTTATAGTGAAGGCGCTATATAAATGTATCATTATTATTATTATATTAAAACCCATCGCTTTAAAAACGTTCCAGTTTTAGAGTGGAGAGTCGAAAACGAAGACCTTTAGTGTAAACGATGCGGTGAAGTTCATAAACCAGAAGTCTTAAATTTATCGATGGAATGCGGCCCATCAGTTAGATTTTTGGGGGAAAAACGTTGCGGAATAAGCCAGTTCGGAGTTTTAAGAAACGAATGTGCGTGTCGGGATAAAAACAAGCATATATAGAGGCCGCGTGGAGATACCAAATTTCTCTTCGAGTGTTAAAAAATATTTCACTCGTTCGCTGCGCTCACTCGTGAAATATTTTTTAATATATGCTTCCTTTTATCCCGGCTCGCTAGCGTTTTTTGAAACTCTGAACTCGCTTATAGGCCACGTTCGACATATCAAGATTCACACATTGCTAGGAGTCTTTATGGTTAAATTTGAATATTATTTCGTTTGGATATCTCCCTTGAGACTTGTGACACAAAGAAAACAGAACTGAGCCGTGAAATTTGAGCATACAGCTTCGTAGCCATGCTTGAAGATATATCGAACCCGGTCTATTGTATTCCTTGCACGATCCCTGATTTTGCATTAATTAAGCACGGCTACTTGTTTACCGACCAATGAGAGGCGTTACGGTAATCAGGCCCAATCTTATTTGGCCATAATTTGGCGGGACCCGTATTCTAAATTTAAACTAGACGCTCCCTGAGGGTACACTGGGTTGCCTGTGGTACGTGCACCGTTCGAGACAATTTTTTCAAGTTGGGGGGTCATTAAGACCATTTAAGGGGTCACCCAGAAGTCATACCAGCAGAGGCCCTTTGGCTCACAGGTTCTCACACGTTCGTACGACGAAAAAAATCTGTCCTTGCGTAATATGTAGCTCTAACAGTGCACGATATTGTTTTGGTATTGTCTATCATTGTAGTGCCATGGTAGAAGCCTTGGGTAAATAGCATGAGAAGACATGTGGTTACTAGCAAAGTACTGAACCCAGAAAGATTGAAGAAAATAAATGGGAAGTGAGAAACATTGGCTTCTGGGCTGACATGGTTGATAAACTTCTTTTCACCCCAAGTTTACGCGTGCCCTCTGAGCATCTGACAGCTTTGTAATACTAAAGTTTACTAAAGTAAGTTACCGCGGCATGTTTACTTGCCAAACAGTGAAGCATCTGTGTAAAATGATGGCAAGATACCGGGTTTTCGTAAATTTCTTTTTCTGTCAAGTGTTATAAAGTTTGACAGTAAATAAGCGAATTCAAAACAAAGATCACAATCGCCCACTATTGTTTCTGCAAAGTCAAAAATTTACTCTCCAAGACGAGGTTATTTATCACCAGGTAATTCCATCATTTTGGAAATAGCAGCTACTTTATTATTCACCGGCGTCACAATTTTTTGCTGATTTTGGGGCTCATTTTGTTGAAACTCAAGCACGCTTCCAACAGACCTGTTTATTTTCATGAAACCTTTCCTGCTTACAGAGTTATACTAAAAATATCCTCCCGTATCACGTTTCAACCTTCAGCTCGAAAATTCAATACACAACATGATATTATAATTAACAAAGGCAGAAAATATCACAGAATCCTTTTCCAGCGAAACATTTTATTGAAACAAACAACATAAGATGCACTAAAACGCCATTCGCGTTGCAATGACCTTTTCATTGCTGGTTAACGAGAATAACAAACTCACGAGGCAGAATGTATATTTATATTTAATTAAGTTAGCACAACACAAAAACGCTAACCTCATTTTGACACGAAAATGCTTTACTATTGCCATAAAAACTATCCAGTTAAAGGGGCTAGGTCACGCTATTTTAGGTATATTCGTTTAATTTTGTTAATTATGAGCTCTAAATGTCAAATTGGCAGAGCAAGAGTCTTTCATTTGCAAAATTACGGCCACATAACAACTGAGAATGATTTTCCAGCTGTGTAAATGACATTTTTATATAGACTGATATAAATTTGAAAAAAGGTGGGCCGACGTTTTTCAAATTTACCCAAATTCAATCCATTTCAATCCTCTCCAGTTTTGTCCATCCATGTCCCTTCTTGGCCTCCCTGTGTTTTGTTAGAGTTCTTCTATAGTTTTGAACAGTTATTTTGATATTTTAGTTAATTCTATGACCATTCGATCAGTGCTGAAATTGCCTAAAATTGCATGACCTAGCCCCTTTAAGCTCGCATATTATAAAACATGATGAATTCATAAAGGCCACCTTTTCCAGCGAACAATTTTTTGAAACAAACAACATATTTGCTATTATTGCGTGCGTGAAGAGAAAAAACTCAATCGTGTCAAATATGCGCAATATTACAACAAACTAAAATTTCAGGATCAAACCGTTTCCATGAAGAACCGTTTCCTTGAATAATGAAGCACAAAATAGACGACAAGCTTTCTTTCAAAAAATTCTTGGCTGTCACATTACCTGAAGACTGTGCAGAGTTGATCACAGATCCACTTAAGGTGTTCGATTCGTTCTCTGTCTTTGTTGAACCCATAAGTTACCAGAGAATTTTCCATTTGGTTTCAGTGTTCTACATAACAGCACACTTGGTAAATATTATTTTAGAAATGCAGCTCACTTTGATTTCTCCTCGACGGGCGACAGATTGTTGTCGAAGTCCATTACTCGTCGCTTTTGAGATTCCAGGTGTTGGTTTTCACCGCCTGCGTAGTTTATCCAACTGACTTGTTTAAGGATCCAGTAAAAGGCCATTCGCGTTACATGACTTTCGACGCCATTGCAGGCTAAGTTAATTATTCTACTGTGTCCACCAGAGAAATCTACGCAGTTCCACTACCCCCTCGATCCTAAGAAAATACGCGCAGAAGGCTCTATGCACAAAGATACCACTTACCAGGGGAGTGACAGGCAAGACTTTTACCGACACGGAAGAAAAAAAAAAATAACACCGAACAAATGCCCTCCAGTTCTACACTGGGATTGCCATACGGCAACCCAGTAATTATAAGGAGTTTAACAAACGACGACGGCTGCGTCTACGACAACGCCACAAAACAATAATATCATTGGTTAAAAGAGCATAAATAATCGTGCTGCACGTGTAGCACGGATTTTAGCAAGTATGTTTGCGGTCCTCTGCATAACGACGACGTGAAATCACCAAATTTGAGGTTTTTACAACAACGTAAGCATGCAACAAAGAATCTTTTATTCTCCCTTTTCACTCTGTAACCGCTCGTACCGATTTATTTTTAGGACACTTCGCTTATATTGTAGGACGTGAACGAGACTGAATAATCGCGAAAGACTTATGATAGAGCCAGGTTATATTTTGAGGTGACCTTTTCGTCGACCGTCGTCGTCGTAGATCTTGAAGTCCCCAGTCACACTAAAGTGATGGTTTAAAAGCACATGAGAGAGCAGAAAAGGTTTGGAAACAAACGTAAAAACGTAAACAAAAAACAAAAAGTGTAAACAAACGTCGGATAATTTTATCCTTGTTTTCATCTTTGAGCGTTTTAGTTTGAACGTGGATGGGTGAAAACCAAACGGAAACGCTCGGCTCATATGGACGGAAGAGATACTTTTTGGTTCTCCTCTTTATGAAAATGGAAGAGATTAAAAACGCATTGGTGTGGAAAAAAACACCGCATTGTCACGCAATAGAGAGAAACGGCCGAGAGAGGCTTGGGGAAAAGGGATGCCAGTCGTAATGTTAATGATACGCTATCACGAAAATATGACAATGAGATTCTTTCATTACTGTTTCATCTTCATGTTAACCCATACCTGAACACCAATCTGCACAGCACACAATAGGAAACAGCTATCCAAAGTCATCCACACCTGCTACGTAGAGAAATGATTTTCACTTTTTTTTCTGTTTCATGTATTAGCATGCCTTTCCTATGCAATTAAATTAAAACTGGTTCCTGAGTTCAGATTCTTCTACAAAGCTCACTTCTGTATCAAGTAAAGTGATGTGATCGGCAGTAACTGGTCTGCCGATAAACGATGCTGTAGCAGAATTTTTGTTTTCAAACTACTGGCAGTCTTTTTATGTCAGTCGGGCCGCTAGTGTCGCCACGCGCGGTGCTTTGTCACGCAATCAAGAGAAACGACCGAGAGAGGCTTGCGGAAGAGCGATGCATATCTCACACACTTTCACAATTTCTATTGATTGCGTGACAAGGCAAAAATAATGAAACTTAGGATGGGCACGGACGGTAACGGAAAGTTAAAGGTTTTCCTTTTTAACTTGTCTTGAGTAGCCTTGACGCTATCACGTTTATAGCGCTAAGCATCTTTTCACTATTAGAGATGATTAGTTTGCAAAATCTAGGAAAAGAAAAGGAAAGACTACTGTCCAGGCATGCCAAGTGTTCACTTCCTAGTAGTCTATTTCTGTTCACAATTTCTTTTGCCTATCACTTTTAAATCGATAAGCACTGGGAAATGAAATTAAAGTGTATTTCATAATTATGAGCTACCTCTGGAAAACTGAGCCAGATAGACCACATAATCTTTTAAAGACCGTTGCTTTAAAAGTTTAAAAGTGATTGATTCTATTGCCATCCAATGATTTGTCAGTTTTTGGTGGCTTCTATTTCGGTGCGGATTATCACTGAAGACAGACTTGTTAACATGAAAAAGATGACCAAGTTGAACATGCCTTTTCAACATATGAAGCTAATCTGTAACACGATGCCTTTTATAAAACAAATTCGCATGTTGATACCACAAAGGAGAAAACATGACATCAGAAAGCATTTCCTATATGCTTTTATTTAAATTAATAACTCCTTCATTGGACCAAAATCTTAATTGCAAAATAATTATATGGATCCTGCTTTATGTCCATTCACTCTTAACGAGGTCATAGATTATCACCACCTGGAATAATGTTTAAACTCATGTTTGGTGTTGATTTCACTGTCTATTTTCGCTATACTGGCTTCCGTATAAGTGAGCAAAGTAGCCGTCTTCCTTTCGCAGCAAAATGTCAGGTTTATCCAGCTCCACGATCTTTCCTCTGTCCAAAACCATAACGCGGTCGTAATCGATCACCGTGCAGAGGCGATGCGGTATTGTGATGAACGAGCAGTCAACAAACCACGTTCGAATCAATTCCTGGATAAGCCGGTCCGTTCGGTAATCTACGCTGGAGGTTGCTTCATCCGTGATCACGATCTTGCTCTTGCGGAGAAGCGCCCGCGAGAATGCGATCAGCTGTCGCTCGCTCGGTCCCAACGCCGCGCC
This sequence comes from Montipora capitata, assembly GCA_949126865.1. Taxonomy (NCBI): domain Eukaryota; kingdom Metazoa; phylum Cnidaria; class Anthozoa; order Scleractinia; family Acroporidae; genus Montipora; species Montipora capitata. Next base: position 5,589,888 of record OX421450.1, read on the forward strand.
GCAATCCACGAAATCCTGGTACAACTGCTTTGGAAGGCTTTCCACCCAAGTCTTCAAGTGGCACTTTTCCAGTACTTCCCAGACTTCCTTATCCGTGTGATTTACAAATGGATCAACATTCATCCGAAGTGAGCCCATGAAAAGTGTTGGTTCTTTGGTGATGACTGAAATACCGCGTCTGCTTCCTTGAAGTTCAAGGTTACTGATTCCAACGCCGTCTACCGTTATCTTGCCCCCGCATTCTGGCATTCGGAAAAGAGCATTTACAATGGATGTTTTCCCAGAACCAGGTCGCCCTGCAATGCCAAACTTCTCACCAGGATTTACGGTAAACGAAATATCTTTTAGAACTCGTGGTCCTTCGCTGCTGTAGCTAAATGATACACACTCAAAGCTAATCTTTCCATCTTTTGGCCAAGGAAGTGGAGGCGACATCTCAATGGTGTAACCAGGCTCTGGCTCGATCTCAGAGCAAGCGAGGTTACGGTACACAGCGCTCATATAGTTTTCCACCTCCAAACAGCGTTTGATCCCATTTTGTGACATGTCGTGAGACAACTGCAACACGTAGATCAGGGATAGAATGGTGAGGGCTGAAAAAAATTTGTTTACATTAGTTTAATTCTTTAAGGAGGAAATTCACAAACCAGGGGTGCAGGGATGGCGCAGTGGTGAGAGCACTGGCCTCCCACCAATGTGGCCCAGGTTCGATTCCTCGACTCGGCGTCATACGTGGATTGAGTTTGTTGGTTCTCTACTCTGCACCGAGAGGTTTTCTCCGGGTACTCCGGTTTCCACTCTCCTCAAAAACCAACATTTGACTTGTTGAGTTAATTGTTAATTTCACTTTTAATTACAGTGTCCCCAATTAGTGCTCCAGCGCTAAATCTACTAGACACTTAAATAAAGTTCCTTTCCTTTTTTATGTAATATTCACATTACAATGGGTCCCAAAGAGAGACTGTTCCATCACATGCTAAGTAACTGCTGTTAATTTATAAAGGAAAAAATATTGAATTAAATTTTCTCCTTAATTAAACATTGCTGCCGTGATCTCAAAGCAAACAAACTCTATACTAACCCATTGCTAGGCTTTACCAGAACTGAACGATTTACAGTGGTCTAGTAGCCCAGTTCCGACTTGTCTCCAATCTTGGTTTCAAAACGAGGACAAGCGCGTCTGTTTTGTGCATGCACGGGCAAACTCCAACTTTTAATATAGATGGAAATTTATTTTCTTAAGAAAGACTTTGAAGAGTCGGAAATAATTGAAAACTGCTTTTCTTGTCAAGTTACCAGTTGTTCGAAACGCGATAAACACTCATCTGCGATTAAATACCATGGTTTCAAATAAGCTTGAAACATTGTAATCTTACACTTAGGAATTAAGGCAAAAGTCTTGAAGGCTAAAATCTTTTGGCTACTTTTTTTCTTTTACCAGTAAATATATAGGCTATTTCCGAGTTCATGTCTGCCTCCTCTTCAAAGTGAGTCTAAGTGTGAAGTTTTTGTAATGAAACTTAGGATTCATTCATTTGTAAAGTAGAACTAATTACCATCACGAAAACTTTGCACTCAGACGAGCTTTGAATTAAGAAGAAGCAGACATCGACATCTCGAGATGAACTCGGAAATGGCCTATTGCAATTTACGTTTCCAGCAGCTGAATCGGGCTTTGAACAAATGTACCCAGAAGTGCATAAATTATCATTCCAAAAGGTTATTCACACCTGCATCTAGCTTCTCATAAAATGCACTCGCAGTTACTGCCAACAGAAAAGCCACACAGACCATGTCGAGGCGCAATCCGACCCAGCTTCCACATGAAATGTTGGTGGACCATCCTTGACTGTGCGAGTCTTGGTAACTAAAACAACATGAGAAGAGCCAAATGACTCCAAGGTCGTAACTATATCAGACAACAAAACGTGCTTGGACACTGATCAATCAAGATACTGTAGCGTATTACTTAGGCCTCTCGCGATCGCTCACCACACCACGTTGCCTCAACAACATGTATACAAGACGATAAAATATTCTTGGTTTTCACTCACATGATCAAGAGTCACGTTTTTCAACGAAAACAAAAGAAAACGTTTAATTTACATAATAATAGAGTTAAATTTCCGGAGGATTGAGTCGGGTACCAACATGGACTCCGTCTCTTTGTTAGGGGACACCAACATGGTGGCCGTGACGTCACGTGAAAACCGATAAATCTTTTATGAACGGCAATTTTCGAATTTTTTGCGTAAAAAATAACTTTTTCCGGATCTAATAATGCGTTGGCGGCACCGGGTTGGTGTTAGGGTGTGTCACCTTGCTTTTTTTATTGTTTAATGATAAAACAAGCAAAACTTACGGATCCCATTCATGCATTTAACCATTACAAAAAAAGCAAGGTAACACACCCTAACCCCAACCCGGTGTGACGAACATATCACGCATGCGCACAACCATTTCACCCGGTCTAATAGTATCCACGGAAAGCTATTACGGCATTAATTGGTTTTATTAGAATAGCGTGTTAAATTGGCAGCTCCACATACAACAAATGTGGTAAGCTGGGTTGGGAACAGCACAGCCGTTCTCCCACGGCAAGCGTGTGGGAAGGTGGATCACTTAAAAGGGTGTCTAAAACACCCACCTGGTATGTTAGCTACGCCATGCTGATGAGGCCCAGCAAGGCCGACACAGCTGTCCATGGCTGCTAATTGACTGGATGAAAAGGTTGTGCCCATGCGGGATGTGTTGGCCACACCGAGTTAGTGTTATGGTAAGTCACCTTCCGTTTTTTGTTTTATTTAACCATTGGCCTATTTTTTACTGAAAAGCCTACCAACCTGTATAAGTCATCCGTAAAGGTCTTTTGCATGCCATGCGTTCTAATAGTCACCAGTCCACTAAGAGTGTCGGAGAAATGACACGCCACAGGCCGCCGACAACTGATCTCTAGCCTTCTTACTTGGCGCGCGGTCTTGAGGTAGTAGCCCCACAAAACGATAAATAGGACAATCAGTGGCACTCCAAATACAATAACACACGGGTTCAGAACAACGGGAAGAAGGAATGCGGAGATTGCAAACAATAACATCTGGATGGCACCCAAGAATACGCTAGGGAGTAGCTCGTCCATGCATCCAACGTCTTTAGAAAAGCGATTCAAAATTCCTGGGTTACAATCAAAAAACGCCAATGGTGCCTGCAGTACTGATACCACCATCTTTTGATGAAGACGTTCAGAAGAGCGCAAGGTGGTGGCAAAGAAGAAGCATGCGCGCATGATTGACAACATGAAGACTCCGCCTACCATAGCAGCGTAAATATACCATGTGGTCTGATCCAAAGCCAGCACAGCTGCGGATTCACTCATACGCAGAAGCCAAATATCTGGGACAAGTATCGCTCCTGTGAGTGAAATTTAAGTCCTTAGTCGTTTGTTTGATCTCGCAAGTAAGAATTAAGGGACCCCACTTTTCATCATAGACGTCTTCCATAATGGCGGAGAAATAAAATGTTCTTTTGTTGTTATGCTAATAAGCTTATCTAGCCTCGCTCAAGAGTGAATTAGATAAGAGTGTTGATCTATCACTTTGCGGTCTTGCCCCAGCACAATCACAAATGGATTTATTTTTAGATACACTTTGTGCGCGAAACAAACAAAGGGCTGCCAACTTTAACCAACCAGAAGAAGCCATGTCACGCGTGACTGCTTCTGTCATGTTTTTTCAGGGACATGAAAAAATGATTTTCCGAAAAAGGATCGCTGATCCAAGATCACTTGGATCACGGTGCATCAAAGGAACCGATAAATCTACTCTGGAAAAGGATTTTTCGGTTCCTTTGATGCACCTTTTTCAGATCATCCCAAAGGAACGCAGCCTAATTCATTCTTGCCTCGCTACGACGAGCAAATTTCACAAGAATATTTGTTTCAAAATGAAGGCAGTAGGTCTAATTAAGATAAATACAAAATAATGTAAAGGTGGTTTCCATTTATGAAAGTGGTCTATAGAGTATTTTCACTCACGTGATCAGTAACATTGTTTTTTGACCCAAACAAAAGAAAAGGTTTGCATGATAATAGAGCTCAATTCCAAGAGGATTAGTTGGGTAGACCAACATGGCCGCCGTGACGTCACGTAATCGTAACTATCACAAAATTCTCGAATCTGATTGGTTATCAAGAGCCTTGATTTCAGCATTAATACTGAGGACAGTTTGTAATTGCACAGTCACAGTTACGCGTTATCAAGCGCGTGCCAGTTGTACTCGAATCATTTATGCTTTTCCAGAGCTATTAAAAGAAAACTAAGAAAGGGTTGAGAAGATTAAGCTATAAATATTTTATCACCGTCATCTTCTCTTATTTCAGTCACAGTTATGATTAATTAATTGATATTAGGACTTCGCGTCGTACAAGTCACGGATTAATCGTGCTCGAAACTTCAAATAGGCCTTCTCGCTTCTTGCTAGGCCTATTTTGAAATGACATGCCCGCTTACTCCCTGAATTGTTCTCCCCTTAGTCCTTTTATCATTACTAATAATGCATTGGTTGGCCCTGATGATTGAGACCAAAACAATGATGACGACAATGATGATGATATATCATTGTGTAACTTGATACAAATAGAAAAAGCCTTTTAAAGCACAAGGATAACGTGGTCTGTCTTTGCGTCTTCTCTTTTACGCTCGAAACCTGTCCCAAGTTTCAAAGGTTCTTCGTTCCGCCTATATGTTTTCAGCAGTATTTTCGCTTACCTTGGACAACAAACGTAAACAGCGCAAACACAACAAGAAATGATAGGCAGGCGCCATTTCTCAGGTAGTTCCAGTACACAGTACATGACACTGGCCCCATCATCTCTTCCTCCTCAAAAAGATTTGTCCGCGTGCGATACTTCTCCTGAATTTCCTCCTCGATTGCAAATTCCACGGTCTTGTTGCTTGGACACTTTCTTTCCCTTTCGCGTGATTCCGCTGGAGAATGGAGCTTCACGGATCTGTACCCCATCACTTGTGACGTCACTTCGTTTATGATGGTCCCTGCGCGCATGGTCAGGATTTGATCCGCGCGCTCAACGTACTGCAATTGCCGACTCACAAGGATTCTTAATCTCTTTGACAGAAGACCACAGATGCACCTTCCGAAGACTTGTTCAGCGACTCTTGGTTCAACGGGACTCAAAGCATCGTCCAAGAGGTAAATATCTGCGTCTGCATAAGCCGCCCTTGCTATGCCGACGCGAGCCTTTTGATCTTCAGACAGAGAAAAACCGTAACCTCCCACAGTTGTGAGATCACCATCCGGAAACTTATCGATGTCCTTATGCAAATTGCACGCGTTAATAACAGCTTGATATCTGAACGGATTGTATTGTTTCCCGAACAAAATGTTTCCTCTTAGCGTGTCTGTGAACACCCAAGGGGTTTGAGGAACGTACACCATCTTTCCAACGCTTGAGATATAACCTTCAATGGAAGGTAGCTCCCCGAGGATAGCTGCCAGCAAAGACGATTTCCCGCAACCCGCGGGACCGTTGATGAAGGTCAACTCCTTGGTAACCGCCCTGAATGTAATATTCCTTAACGTAACCGGTGTTTCAGCCGTGCCCCAGTGGCACGACACGCTCTCAAAGGTCACGTGGATATCAGCTGATGGGTTATCTTGCATATCAAGAGATTGCCGCTGAATGAGTGCCGGCTCATACAGTGGAACACTCTTTTCGACTTTCGTGTCGTTTGAAATCTTTGTCAAGTCCTCATTTGAAAGGTAAGAAGACATTTCGGCGTCTGTTAGATCGAGAAACGATCGAATCTTTGAGCGGGTTCTCCCTCTGCTGTAGCTGTTTTCGGAGTAAACAGACTCTTCAAGTTCTAAAAAAGTTTGAATTTTACCAAGTGAGCTACTCACTGCGCCGATAAAATTTACGCCGGCAGCGAAGGTAGACGAGGCAGACAGTCGGATCGTTCGGATAAACCCGAGCACCATGAAAATGTTATAAGAACTGAGCTGGACCCCAGTGATGATCATGGTCGTCAACGAGATGAAACAAGCCACAATTGAACTGGTGTGCAGGAAGGTCGCAAACGTAGACATAATGGCACTCTTTTGACGCACATATTGGACCTCTTTCCTACAAGGAACAAAAAAAGATAACATTTATAACCATTAAGTTCCCTTAGAAACTGCTCCCCTTAATTTTTAACGTCTCCACATGTTCAAAATTGGAATCTGTCATAAATAATCACTAGGTAATCAATAGCCAACAACTTGAGTTTAGGGAAGAATTAATTAACTTTTTTAGTATACATACACCACACAAGCTGAATTATTAACGGACCAAATAAATATCTGACCGAAACGACTACCGCTTGCCGGTAGGTGAATAGCGACTTTTAATCGCCTTCTACTTAATCATTCAAAATGCGCGAAAAGCGCTATCGCCGCCATGTTGGAAATCATGAACGAAAACGATAAATTTCTCATCAGCTCCTTTTATTCGCCCATCAGCATTAGTACATTACGTCATAGTTTTTCTTGTCTCAAAAGACTGATTTTGAAACCACCTATGTAGTAAAATGAAGGAAAAGCATTGCCCCAGATCACGGACTGATCTTTTGTGCCCGGAGCTGGCGTTACATCATCGAAGGGCGCGGCCGGCAAGTGTTCAGTGTAGAGTGTCTTTCCACAACAACTTCTTAACTATGTGGCTTCCACCAAAGCAATGACAATTGTTTGTTACATTATATTACACATGATTGACATTACGATAAAATATCCCGTTTAAAACATTGCACATTACCAAATGTCCGGTTACAGAAGGCGGTTGTAGACTGACACGTGCACAATTTGAAACTTCATGACTTTGATGAAAAACTTTGTTTTCAGATTTCCCATATGTCGGTTTGGAGGAAAACATGAATATGAACAGTCTGTTATAGTTATTGCTGAAACATTGTAACAGTAAGGTTTTTTTATTTACCTGCGTATTTCCTCAACTCGATTCTTGTAAGGCCATTCCCATGTGTTCATTTTTATAGCTCTTATTCCAGTTACAATTTGCTTCATGATACTCATTCTCCGCTCGGTCCAACGTGCGATTCGGAGGCGAAGTTTCATACAAACATCCCACATGCCAATGTAATAGGCAAGTAAGAAAATCAAAAATATGATACCAGATATGGCCTGGAAACCAATGAGGCGCCAAATAAGAGCTGTTATGGTAACCAGCTCTAGAAGCCCCTGGATGATATATCCGACCTTCTGGAAGACCTGATCAAGACGCTGGGCATCAGTTGTGATCAATGCAATGACGTGGCCTTGTGGTACGCGCGAAAGATCCTTTAAGCGCAGTCTGTAAATCTTAGAGAAGATGATAAATAAGTTAGTAGTATCTTTTGCACTTTCTTCTCCGTTTGTATTTTCGACTTCATCTAAAGTAGATTTGTTTTAAATTCAGTTTTTTTTTCTGTTTGCTTTCCATCCATTTGAGGTCAGTTAAATGCGTATTAGTATTACTGGAGATTCTAGCTATTGAAAAAGGAGCAGGCCTTCGGGTCGCCTTTGACTGTGGGCCTTCCCTTGTCCTTGTCTTGTCTTGCCAGTTTTGGAACTTTTTTTTGTGACGTGTTGCGGATCCCCTATTTTCATAACACAAAATAATGAAAAGGGAACCATAACATATCACAGTTATTCAAGATGGCGGCGCTGTGGAAATTACAAAACAAAAATAAGCGATTCTAAAATCCATTCATTTCGCATGCAAAGGCTTTCTTTCAATTTTTTTCTGACAGATTTTATTCAAAAAAATTATTTTCTCGACGTAAAAGATATTTTTTTGTTGGAGTGAAGTCTGCTCTTGACTTGAATAGCTGTGGACAACAGCCCATGACTAGGAGTGAACAACAGCCCTATAATCCTGTCACGGCGTTTTCACAGACTAAATTAACTAAGTTTATCATTTTTAGATTGAATTTCCCGCAATCGCGAATGAGACTCCCGCAGGAGCCTGATGACAAATCATAAGAAACCAACTTGACTTCATAGCGTCACCGAACCGGAACTGCCTTTGTTTTTTACGAAAATGGATCGGTCTGTGACAATTCTGTGACGTAAGCTAAATATGGGAGTTCTTCGCTCCCACTCAAAGGTTGAGGACGATTAATCGCATTCTTTTGCAATAACAACATATAGACTTAAAATTAATTTTTAAAAAAATCAATTAACTCACTAAAATGACTAAAGGCTAAAAATGCCTGGCCAGGGAGCCGAATAAATAGTTAAAACCGAATAATTATCACGGGGGTAGAGAAAGCTGTGCTTGCGAGCAAAGCACCAAAAATAGCGCTCCTTTCAAACATTACAAAATATTTTTTTCCTCTAGTAGGTTAACATTAAAGCAAAGAAAACCTCGATTTGACATAGTAAATAACATGATTCCACTGGCATTAAAAAGGAACAAGAACGGCTGGAATATGAAAAATTCGCAAAGGTGTTTTTAGATGTTTAAATGAAGGGAAGGTAGCTGCTATCATATAAGCTTTCCAGGAATTTAGTGATAGCAAGAGAAGATGACGCGAGAAAGCGAATCCCTGTGGCCCAGAACTGATAATTTTCATGGGGAAATAGGAATATAGAGTGATTGGTTCAAAGTTCTCGCACCACTTTTTCAACCAATCAGAAGTGAAACCCAAAGCAATAGTTGCTTGCGCGTGCACATTTTCCCGCGCTTTGTGTCGGCTACGTGTAATTACTTCGAGTTTTGATTGGTTTACTGGATTGTCTCCGTCCTTTTTGATTGGTCAAAGTAATTACTTTGGTTTTGGTTTTACAACACTCGATTGAAACTCGCTCTATTAAGGGTAATGTGGACTTCTTGGGGAAACATACTTCCATGGTTAATCTTGCGAAGACGCCCATAACCCAAAAGTTTCGATCTCTCCCATATTGGCCCTGGCCCATCAGTTAAGTGTATCACCTAAACTTAGAATACGTTTCCCGCTAAACTATGGTCAATTAGATTGGGTCAGATGACCACAACGCCTTTTATTGGTCTGCAACCAAGTGGCCACAAGAGAGATCGTGCAAGGAACACTGGCTCCCTTTCTGTGTCGCACCATTTCTCTTGACTTTACTTAGCTAGTGTTCTTCTAGACCGGAGCATTCATTGAAAAATTAAATTAAGATAAGTTATCATCTGGAAGCAGTGCGGCCCAGCGGTTAGGACGCTTGCCTTAAGATCTGGAGTTCCTGAGTTCAAGACTCGTTCTGACCACTCGTTGAATTTTGTTCCTGGC
>OX421450.1:5604189-5651689 GCA_949126865.1 Montipora capitata
CCGCGTCTCACAACTCTTCAAAGTTCATAACCCTGTGGAACGTAAAAGAACCCACACAGTATTCGCAAAGAGTAGGGGATAAACTTCGCGGTGTTGTATGGCACGTTTTTAGTCTCAAAATTCAAACGTGAATTCGGCAATTCAATCACAAACACTGATTCAATTAAGCTATACAAACCTTCAATTCAACAATTCGAACATTCAATTCAGCAAGTCAATTCAATTACGCCTAACGTTACCTTTAATGAATGTTTCGGGTTCTTCTGTATTGTTAAAACAATGACCTGTGACTTGTGAAGCGAAGTGAATATTTGAATTGCCGAATTGAATATTTGAATTGTCGAATATATTGAATATTTGAATTGTCGAATTGAAAGTTTGAATTGACGAATTGAATATTTGATTTGTCGAATTGAAAGTTTGAATTGCCGAATTGAATATTTGAATTGCCGAATTGAAAGTTTAAATGGCATGTTTGAATTTTGACACTAAAAACACGCCATAGGGTTGTAGTCTGCCTTCTGTGGTGTATCATTGTTGGGTGGGAAAAATGCTCGGAAATACCAGCTACATGAAGCCACTCTAAAATACGAGGGCAAATAAAGATATGATATGATATATGATCACGGTCAGCACGGGAGCCCATTTCACGGCCGGAGCCTCCATCTTCCATATATTAACCCTCCGAGTCAAAACTTTCCAGTATCTTTCAATTTCTAGAAGCACTGCACAGGGGGGCTTTAGTGGGTGTTTTCACAATAATAGCCAATCATAAATAAATGGTCAGTCATTTATTACGTTACATACGTATGTGACGTATGTGAAACACTTCAGATCACGTATGTTCTTAGTCACATACGTCACATACGTCAAAATATAGTAGTTCTAAACATAGAAAGGTACAATGTGGCTACCCCCCGCCCCACTTTGACAGAACAGCACCTCTCAGACAAGAAAATATATCGCTGAAGTCAGAAGACCGTTCGACTTAGATCAAGTAATCTTCATCAGAATAGCGCCAAACATGGAGGATTAGCTCATGCCTCATATGCTCTTGCTATTGGTTATATTTCGAAATTTTCTTTCCATAATAATGTGATATTCTTCCATCTTCTCCGGGTATTGTTATATCGCCCAATCGCGCCCAGCCGAGGCCACACGTGAGGTCAACCCAGTTTGCTCGATGGGTGGGCTGGGAGGGTTCAAACATATATTCGTACCCAATCTTTCAACGATCCCGTTCCAGGTCTCCCACTGCTTACGGCAAGAATATCTTATCACTTTTATTTACTACTTCCCAATAATTTGCATTGTCTTGTTGGGGTGCATTCAAATATATGGATACAAATCTAAGCACTAAAGACGCCGATGGTGCGAGTAGTGACGAAGAAGAGGCTTTTGAAAGCGCAGATGAAGGCGAGGAAGGGTTGAAAAGTTCGAATCCACCATTCGCCGCCACGTCATCTGGAGTTAGATCCTCGAATTCCACGTCAGAAGTTGTTGTTGACATGCCCTGTAACACTCAGCTTTCTTCAGATGATAGCATCAGTTCGGAAACCAAACAGGTAGAGAGAGAAGCGGGCGAAGTTGTGGAAACCGCCGCGCAGAAAATAAGGGATATGGATGCTCATTCCCAAGAAGGGGATATCCCGTGCGAGGTTAGTGAGGACCCTTGTCGCACAGATGAAATTCGACAGAGCATGGAGATAAGTCACAAAACACACGTAGAGGAAGACGATGATAGTTTTTCTCAAAACGACTGCGAGGATAAAATGAAGGCTGATAAAGAAAATCCAGAGGTTGATGTGGAGAACAAGGGTGAAACAGCCCAGCATTCTGAAAATGGCGAGGGAGGTAGCGAGCTGAAGGAATCTGGTGTTGACGCGACAAAAGTGAGAGCTGGAGAACACATCGACGCAGACGACAACCAGAGGCCTATTCAAGCCTCAGGGAAGTCAGATAAAGAACCAATTTGCGATGATAGCGTAGAAACCCCAATTACTGACAAAGTAGACGTTGAAAAACCGGACAGGTATATTCTCTGTTTATGCACCTATCAATGTTAAGGGGGTGGGGTGGGGATCGGCTAACCACAGGAGTTTCGTATGTGACGTCCCCAGGATAGCGATTTTGATCAAACAAAGGACATTTTACCAACTTCACTTGCTGCCGGGTGGAGATTTTGACCAATTATTTTATCCCAGGGGTGGGGAATTTGAATTTTTTAAAATGAAAATGTCAAAATCCCCACGCCACGTAATTACCTAACCGAAAGACTTTAGTATCAATCGTGTTTTTGATGAAAGCACAATGACTTAATCCCTTTGTGATTTTGCTTACTGTATGTTACAGTAGTGACAAGATCATGTTTGTAATGAAAACAGGGAGGAGTGTTAATGACAAAATACTTAGTTAAGTAAATTGGCTGTTTGATTACAGTGATAAATAACAACGGTCAATGAAATTGACATGTCACAGGCATTTTGGTTTTCTTAAAACCACAGCAATTTGATTGAGACCTCCAGTTAATGCACTGGGCTAAATTGACCTGTCATCAGGCATATGAAGTGTAGGATAATATAATGTGTAATCCATTTGGAAAAATAACTCTGGGCTTTAAGGTACAGAATCAAATTTTTTGAAAAAAATATTTTACTTCTTATGGTTGAACCTTTCCCTGGAATATTTCAATTACCAGAAATTCTCTGCTCCATTTTGATGCAACACAAGTGATCCATTTGGGCAAACTTTCAGGAGTCTCCATCCAGGACAAATGCAATCTGACAAGCTAAAACAGACATTTCATTTGACACTTGGATACTTAGAATATAAACACAATCATTTGGTAGGTTTTGGCCTGACTAATGCAAGGCAAGTCTCATGGAAAATGCAATCTGCATAGAAATACAGTGTGAACTTAGATTTCATTTTTGCAGAATTTTTTATCTGTGCAGCAAAGTTTCCTTGGTTTATCAAAAAGTGGAAAACTATTTTGCATGTAGGAGAGTGAGTTTATTAAGACACTCCAGTTTCCCTTTCATTGAGTTCATCAACTAAATACCTGTAGACTCAACTAGGCTGGTTATCCATCTCTTGTATTTATATGTATAACATTTTTCTGCAGTATGACACAGAAACCAGCTCAAGGAACATCAGGCTCTGGTGGAGGATGGGGCTGGAGTGGTTGGACATCAATGCTGTCTCAAGCAACAGCATCAGTGACGTCAGGTTTGACCTCTGTTATTGAGACAGTAGAGACATCATTGGGTGTACCTGACCCAGAGGAAATGGCGCGTAAAGTAAAACAGGAAGAAAAAGTGGTAAAGCAGAAATTGCTAGAAGAAAAAAAGGGAGGAGCCATTGGGGAAGGCAAAAGTGAGGGGGCAAACAATGGTTAGTAACTAAGAAGTAAAAGGAGTTGACTATCATAATGATTATGTTAGTTCATCAGGTTTCCAGGGGTCTTCTTCAGCTTAAAGTGCACCTAAACTGAAATATTTTTCTTTCCTAATGCAAGTCTCCCCAACCAAAGCAAACATGTGCCACCAATGATTCTCAGAACTTCGCTTTTTCTGTGCCATGCAAGCCACTGACATAAACTTGCCAGAACTAGCAGTAATTCAGACACACGCCCGTGATGTGAGAGGCAATTTGCATTGCAAAGCAGTTTGTGGTGTAAAATCGAGAATAGACCCAAGCCTCTCACATCACGGTCGTGGGCCCAAATTACTGCTAGTTCTGCCAAGTTTACGTGGCTTGCACAGCACAGAAAAAGCGAAATTTTGAGGTGAGAATGGTAAAACATGTTTGTTTTTGGTGGGGAGATTAATATTGTAGATAAAAAATACTTGAGTTTAGGTTCACTTTAAAAGGGTGTATAGCAACATTAGTAAATGTGAAAAATTCAATGAGATTTGGTGTTCTGTGCATAAGAGAAAAAACCTGCCATACCAAGGTGCTGTCACATTAAATTTTGTAAACACAACTGTGTTAACCGGAAAAAACTTAAAAATGGCCTTTCAGCCATTGACTCCTCAGGCATCCAAGAACGCGGCCAGTTGACAAGTAAAATCTTCGGGAATTAAACAGAGTAAAACCAGTCCTGTTAAGTTTCACTCCTTTGAGTCAATGGGTTAACACTGTTCTGTAGTTTTAGGCATGATTTCTAGAAAAAAAATTGAAACTTTCAAGTCCAGAAATGTCATCAGTTTCATGATTAATTCTCCAGTTACCAACATCAATTTATCGGTACTAATTTTTGTAGCAAATGTTATGTCAAGCTGTTCATACCCAACAGTAAATTTTTATTTAACAAAATGCCATCCAGTTGTGCTTGTCGAAGGGAGACTTAAGAGTAGAACACATTGTTGCTGATATTGCAAAATGTAGCCAACCCAGCATGTGACATAGCAGTCTTTCTCTTAACAGTATTAGTTAAATTTTACTTTCTTAAAGACTTGCCCATATTTTAGAACTTTCAAATCAAGGGAGTCAGGGTGGTTTAGTGGTCATCAACCATGCCTCCCACCTCTGTGACCCGGGTTCAACTCTGGCCTCAGGTCGTATGTGGGCTGAATTTTAGTCGATCTCAATCTGACTCCGAGGGTTTTTCTCCGGGTACTCCGGTTTTCCTCCCTCCTCAAAATCGACTCCCGGCCTATTCCATCAGGCTGTGGTGCTGTGCTCCGAGGTCATACATGGGTCGTGTTCAGGGGCCGAGCGCCTAGCCGGCAGCGCAGCTCCTTCAGTCCCACCTTGTTGAGCTGCGCCCTTAGTAATTCAGTCTCAGACTGCGAGAAAGGGCAATTAGCGGGTCAGATATAATAATAATAATTATTATTATAATTCACTGGTGCCCTTTATATCCAAATTCTTGGATTTCACATGACATCACGGGCCGCCATGTTGGTGTCCCGAAACAATGAAATGGCAGCCACGTTGGTGTCCCGATCCAATCCTCTGGGAATTGCACACTATTATGCAAACTTTTTCCTTTGTTTTTGTTTGAGAAACATGGCTGTTGATCACGTGAGTAATCCAAGAATTGTGTTTAAGACCATGCTGTTTCCCATACTAATCATTGCTTCTTTGTTTGGATTTGTCAGCTGCCAGTGAGTCATTTTTTGCCTCATTTGGAGTATCAAGTCTAACAAATGTGGTCCAGACCACAGCTATAGAGCTGGGATCAAGTGGGCTGGATGCATTGGAGTTCATTGGCAAAAAGACAATGAATGTTATTGCAGAGGGTGATCCTGGGTTGCGACAAAAAAGGGAGAAACTTACAGGCAAAGGACCAAGCCTGTCTCAGGTATGAGTGATAATTTTTTGGCACACATTCGAAGCTGACAGTACAATAAGCAATTTGCAAATCATTAGTGTAGAACAGGGATAAAAGAGGACCCAATATTGTTCTGTGAGGTAGTCTGCATCGTCTTGGTGTCAGAAATTACACTTGTTCTATCTTCCCTCTTCTAAAACGCAAACATTGTTACAGTATTAGTTATCACAACATCAGATTTGAGAATGAGCAGGTTATAGTTTAATTAACAAATGCCTGCAACACTATGTTTATGTTGATTGTGGCATTTTTAATTAAGTGGCATCCTAAACTAAGTCAACAAACTGAGACGTTGTAAAGACGTGTGGAATGTTGTTGCCTTCAGATTTTAAAGGAAGCCAAGGAAGAATCGAATAAAAAAGCTGCAGCAGCAGAACGCCCGAGTGAGGAAACTGGACCAACTGTAGACCTGTTTAACGAGTTTGACAAGTTTCAAGGTCTGGCTCATTTAGAAGCTCTGGAGATGCTGTCTCGTGATTGTGAGGCAAAGGTCAGTGGTGTTTGTACGAAGAATTTAAGAACACCCTTGGGTTCCTTTAGGAGAAATAATTATACCGTTGTTGGATGTAGAGGTCATCAGTAGCTTCAGTATAATTTGGCATAGCCTTTTGTTATTGTTTTGTTATTGTCGTTGTAATCATCATCATCATAACATCTTTTTAACAATTATTTATTTACACTTTCAAATTACTTAACACTACTTAATGTACTAGCATTATGTACAACTCTAGCAGGACTATTGATCATTGCGGTACTAACAACACTGACAAATCAGTTATAAACAATATAAAGAGTACTGATCATATATTATCAGAGCAGTTTTCAGATGACTGTCGAAAGTAATGACGCGATTGCAATTGCTACGCTTAGTGATTGGCTTAAAAATATCGCGCCAGTTTATCAACCAGTCGCAACTTGCACGCTTAATTTTTCCCGCGCTTTGAGCGGCGTGACGAGCTCGATTCACGCAGTTACCCTTGGAAACGGAAAAAGTTTGCCCTTTACAGCAAATGACTTGAACGTCAAAACCTTATCACCAAACTTCCCAGGTGCCTCACTCAACTGAAAATCGAAGTAAAGGCTACAACGGCTTCGCGCGTTCACTTGTAAGTTAACTGAAAAGTGCTTTCTTTTTTTCCAGTTGGAATCTCGCATAATCGATTTAACGGAAGACGAACTCGCAGCCGTCAAGCCTTTACTGAGAGCAGTGGAAGAAGTGTTTCACATGGATGATAATGCTGATGACGAACCAACCGAAGGAGGGGATTTTATGTCGGAACTCGCTGAAAATGTCAAGTCGCTCAATTTGCCGTTCACAGCGGATAAGCTAGTCGCAACTCAGGAAAAAGCGCGGGAATGGATTAAAACTTGCGTACAGGAGCAAGACAGCTCTCCAGGAAGTAGGGAAGGAATGGATATTTACGCCACGGCGGTGTCGAGTATAGCGGAGCTCACGGCACGCACCGTGGAATTATTTCACAAGTTGACTGAACTTTTGCTTCATCAAGCTGATCAACCTGCCGAAACTTCGTCCTTGGTGCGTGCGCAGAGCGCTCGTAAGATGGCGGACGTTGTTCTAGTGGAGATATCTGTCCTAGCGACGCACTTTGCTGGCTGCTTAAATACCGCGGCAGACGATTCGGAAAGTCCCGACTCAGTGAGTTCGCTGATAACAACGTTGTACCTTGATTCGTCCACTAGTGCTGATTATCTGCGAAACTCGCTGAAACTGCTCAGGCCCGTCTTGCAGTTTTCTTCCCTAAACGAGAAGAATTCATCGTAAGATTTGCATAGTTAATGATAAAGGTGAAAAGGACACCGCGGTACAGTAATCTGTCTGGTCCCAAAATGGCACCAGGACGTTTCCTTTCAGTAGGGGTTGTAAGTGTCCACTGGAGAGAAACTCCCAAGAGACACTTTTCTCGCATGTCGGTTTGCACTTGTTTACAGGTCTTAGTATACTGCGCAGCTATCGGGATTTCAATACGCGTGGGTGACAAACACGAGAGAATTAAACACGCGTGGGTGTCCACGAGAGTTAGAGAGACAGGAAGGACGATAACTTGGTTTGACTTAATAATAATCATAATAACATGAGGTGTAAATTAGATTAAGTCCCTGGACTTGTCAGAACAGAGAAAATAAGAAAAAACATCCTTTGTACTGGATTTGCATCCGACGGTTCTTCTTGTAGTAACTGGCTCTATTCACTGGAACACTGAAGGGCAAGACGTCGAGAATTTTACAAATTAGACATCTGTACATTTTCCCTAATTTTCTCTGCTACCAAAAGTCCCTGGACACAGTGTTGTAAATAGACCATTTTGCAGATACGGCCGCCATTTTGTTTTCTATTGTTTCAAGTAGTTATTATGGGATACCTAGGGGTGCTCTGTACGCGCGGATTTAATACCTTTGTCAGTACAGCAGATTGTTAAAACGAATCGCGCTTGTAAAGCGTGATCCCGCACCATGGAGGAAGGTTGTAGATTCCGTGACGTAATTTCTGCACCGAACACCGTGAACCAAAACATGCGAGAACCGCTTTCCGTAGGGTTTCATCATACCGGGTTTGAAATACCGGGCTAAAAATTAACGGATACAGCATCATGTGCCGCAGACGCCAATGTCCCCCTCCATAATGTCTTTCGAAACAATTGAAATCAAAATGGTCGCCGTATCTGCAAAAAAGGTCTATCAACGATAATAGATAATTCTGATCAAATTTGGAAGTGTAGATAATCGCCGAGTTAGGGAAGAGGTTGTGTTGCAACTGCCGCGTGCGTACCTGTCCTCTCACCCTCACATCTCGTGTAGTCTGCCACGCAGGCCATGGACTGGTGTGAATTTGTGGTTAATTTGTCTTTTGATCCAAGTGTTTTTAACGGGCGGGTTGTTTGATATGATCTCCATATGGCCATTTTCTAAATAAAGAAGTCTACTTTTTATTAACAGGCCGAGGTACGGCGAAAACTCTTGGGATGCCGTAGCTATCAAAGTAGGGATTGTAAAATCGGAATAAAAGATTTTGATATTCTCCATCGAAATGTCTCTTATACGTGGTTTTACCCGCTAAAATAAGGTTCGCTTTGGAAAAGCAGCCGATGTCAAAAAATCCTTAAATGTCATAAATTAATCCTCTGACTTATCTTCAAGGGTATATGCCTAAATAGCAATAAATATATGTTTTCTAGAGATAATGAAGGAGACCTCCTTTTCTCTTAATATTTTCTTAAACTGGAGTCACAACGAGAGAAAACTAAAACCTGTACACAGGATTACCCCTGCTCCGTTGGTGACATTTATCTAGCCGAGGTGCTTTCAAGTCACACAATCGAAAGACAAAATGAAAATCACGAGTCATCCAAAAATTAGGATGCTCTAAGAGTGTAACATACAGCTATTTCGAGAAAGTTTGTCAAGAATAAAGTGCACGCGACAATCCCGAAAGGTAATATGGGATATGATCAATACACTGTTTCTAACGACTGTAGCTGTCGAACCTACTTTTATTACTTTCCTTCAGCACTCGCAAACATATATCAGTGGCCTCCCGTACGATTCTTTTAAATTTCTTTGAAAAACAGTGCACTTAAAATCACCCACACAGGATTGTCGCGTGCACTTTTTCCGACAACCTTTCTCAAAATAGCTGTATAAGCGTGTTTCAGTCTCAGAGCTGTGGCTTAGTTGCGCTTTGCGGACCGTGAGAAGCAAGCGAGCAGAGAGAAATGTCATTGTTTTTACTCTTCCTCGCCCGCCCTCCTTGTTATCACGCGTCCGAACCTCATCACACCAATTTCCCCTTCCCTATAAGAAAGCATTCCATGCAGGCTGACTCAGAGCATGCACTTCACGCCCGGGGGTATCTGTTCACAGATAGCACTGAGTGCTACCAGAGGGGAGGTCTGTAAGAGAAGCAAATGCGGAATGTGGGAGAGAGGGCAGAAAAAGAAAAGCTCTTTCTCCTACATGCATCGTAACATACAAGATGAACCCTACAGTATTGAACCGTTGTTAAATGCAAAAAAAAGTTTAAAACAAGATGAGATTTAAATGGGTTTTTATTGATCAATTCAAATCAAAATACATCAAGGAAATCCTTAACCTAAAGGGAAATACTTACAACGCATTTTAGTCCGTATCGTGTGGGCTCGCAATGCATGTGCATGCACAATTCGTAAAAATATAGTTTTCCGCTTTACAGAATCAAGTACGTTTTTAGAGTCAGTTTGTGCACGTTTCTCTGCAGATAATTCTAAACAATTCTGGCACCAATTTTGTTCCCTCATATTTGACCTGAAGAAAGGGAACGAAACTTTTGGCAAGTACAGTTTGTGGCGGGATAGCCTTTCCCAGAATTCTTGTTCTCGTTTTGGGTTGTTTACAGTGGGACACTTTCGAGCGGTTTTAAGCCGAGTTTCGAATGAACCGTCGCGACTTTTCATTGTTTTGCATAAAAACAGAGCAAATCACTGGTAAGGCAACACCAATTGTGATTGGCCCGCACAGATTTTCCCGCGCTGAGCGACGGCTGCAGACACTTGTTTTGCGTTGTGATTGGCTCATTTTAACTGTCTGCGTCTACTGTGATTGGCCAAGAGTAACAACACTCAAACTGAAAACCGCTGCAAAAGTAAAACAACTACCAAACTACCAAAACTATAAAGTACAACTGGAGAGAATAAAGCACAATTATTACCTCTTAATTTAAGATACGTCCGATAAAATAACGATACAACATAACGTAAGGAGTTCTTTATTTCCTCAGTTTCGAGGGCAGTACATCGAAGCAGCACATCGCTGCCAGTTCAACTATCGCTTGCAGTCGCTGTTTTCAAAGATTGTCGGGAGCTCAAATCACTTCAACTTTCGACAAAATGGGAAATGTGCGACAGGAGGGATTCGCGAGTGTTTTCAATGAAAGAAGAACGATAGTGATCCAATGTTGTAACAATGAGGGGATCCGTCGAAAAAATCTGCAACGGTGTTCGCAATCATGAAGTAAAAAAAAGGAAAATATATGCAAACATTTACCAAGTTCTTGGAAGATACGAAATGATACCGAAAGGAGGCATTATCGAAGAGTACGCGACGTCCAACGAGTGCACTTTTACAAACGAAAAGGAGTTTTTCGAACCATTTTTGCTTCACCAAAATAATGTTATTTTGACCCCTCGACTTCAAGACGGTAAAGACAATCTGCTGCAGTCGGGGTTTCGGGAGGTCAAGGCATTTGCCTTGAAACAGAGTGACTATGTATCATCACCCTTCGTTTCATTCTCTTTATTATCAACAGAATTACTAGACACACTAACGCTACCCTTCTCGCCTGCTCCCTCACCCTTTACTTTCAGCGAGTCTTTTTCACGAGACTTCGTATCAGTCTTTTCTGCAACCGTTTTTCCTTTGCTCGTCTCGATCTTCTCCGTGAATTTCTTTTCTTCCTTAACGTTGGTGTCGCCCTGGTGAGAAGACGTTTGATCACCGTCCACTTCCGTGCTTTCTTCCTCTTCTTTGTCGAGTTTGTTATCATCTTTATCCGGTTCGCCTTGATTCTAAATGGCACAGAGTGGAAGCAAAGCAAACCACAAATCGCACCAAAAACACGAATTGAAAGAGAAAAACGAACACAGGAAATTCGTTAGTCATTAACAAATGCCCTTGACCCTTTTTTGAGATCCCATCGTCCCGCATTTACTAGGGAAAGACGCAACGATAATTTCCCCGAATACCATTGTTCAAAATTAATTTTCTCTCAAATATCTCCCTACGCTTTTGTTCCAAAAGGCCTCTTCCGCGGAAAAACACTGGATTACTAAGTAAGACGAAGCTATCAGCAAAATATAACCAATCCTGAAATCTGATTGGCTTACGAACTCACTGTCCAGTTGGTAGCGAAAAACCAATAGACCTTCATTCGTGTCCCAACAGATGGACTGCAAAAAGGAAGGAGGGAGGGGAGAGGGGGGGATAAAGTGAATCTGGAAAAAATCCACCGATCTATGCCCTTTCCAGCTCGACCGTGGAAATACAAATGTGGCCTATGAATATTGGTGTTAATCGAAGGTATGATGGTGGGGTTTCGACTACAGCAATCGCAATACTTGTCCCTAGCACGCCTTAGCCTTAACTATCAAGTTAATTAGCAAAAAAATTTACTTGTCTTTAGGATCTTTCCAGTTAAGAGATTATAGCTTAATGTAAACATCTTTCACTCGAAAGATCCGCATGGCGGCGGGAGGGCGTTCACCAATTCTCGTTCTAATCCACATCGGCAATCGAAATTTCTGCATTTTAAAATGTTTCGCCCTTTTACGGCTAAAGGATATTCCTAATGCTAGCCCCCTCTCCCCCCCCCCCCCCTTCCCCCCGCGTATACAGATTTTAATTGTAAACAGAAATACCGCGAGACCCCATAACTCGGCATAGTTTATTTCGGCAAATGACTTATTGAAGATGCGATAGATGGAGGTAAATATAATTTTCCTTTCAAGAGCCATTTATCAAGAGCCAACGTCAAGTTAGGAATCGAAATGAAATTCTTCAAAAAGTATATCTAGAAACTACTTGACGTTTAAAGGTTTTTCAAATGAAACGTATCACACTCGTTTTCAGCTCTGTTATCTTTTCGCACTCCTCACGAAAAAGAAACAGAACACACATGACACCGAAAAAAGAACATATCTCACCTCTTTGGCATCTTGATAACACAACAAATGGTAAGTCTGCAAAGCAACTATAAATACCTCAGTACAAATAGCTAAAATCCCAGAGACCTTCAGCTAAGGACAAGCTTAACAAGTGGTGAGAGAAAAAGCGGGTGAAAAATGAACGTGCAAAGTCTGGTAGGGAGAAGCGCTTTTTTCGCCCAGCATTCGCAGGGCTATATTCTTCACGACAAGTTCATAAGCAAAAGAGGATTATCTCGAAGGCGAAAGCAAACCATTATACAGTAGAAAAACAATATTAAATTTCAACTTGCCTTGCCGTCAATGCGAACAGCAGCCTTGTAATGCCACTCTTCGTTTGTTTCTTCCCAGAATTGTTCCAACTTTTCACAGCAGATGTCACACTCCTAAGAGGAAATTAACAATTATGATTGATTGGATGCCAGCCCTGGCTTATGCGCCAGTTCGCAAAACGGGAGCAGGCATTTTAAAGAAATTAGCCGTGTATTATACATTAGCAATCTTTCGGGTTTTATTTTAGGGGATGTGTCACGATTTTTAGCCAATTTCAGCGACTAGGAACTGGCGAACTTACCAAGCGAAGGATTAAAACAACTACTTAAAAATAGGACAAAGGTTTATCAAAACAGCAAATACAAAAGAAGGCAGGGATGGGCAAAATTGAAGAAGACTAAAATGGATCGCAATTGGGATATTTGAAAAAAAAAACTTTTCAGCCTAAAATATTTTCAGTTTCTCTCTGTTGTTTGAAACTTGAACCATGTCTTCTCGACAAACATGTCTTTGGTAACGTAGCTTAGATTTACGTTCTTTAAAAGTAATTTCTGGGTTAATGTTAAGTTGCATGTCAAGTTGGGGCGAGTAACTGGTAAAGCTACCCCAAATGAACTGCACTGCCGTGACACAGCCCTATTTACTAAATGCTTGTTTTTTATCCTATTTGGCTTACTGCCTCGTTGTGAGAAGCACACAAATGACCCTCACCGCTTCAGCTTCGGTATCACTACTGAGAACAGGGCAGCTGCCATCTCCGATGAAACTGTCTTTGGACTCTTTCGACGGATCCGGAGAGTCCACGGCTCCGGTGTTAACATCAAAGAACGAACTTCGAGCTGTGGAAGCCATAAATAAAGTTAGCTACACAGCAATCGCGAGGATTGTTATAAAGACGGATGGAGTTAGAAAACTGAAATGTTGCTACCACCATGCTGTCCTCGTCAAACAAATCACCCGTGGACAGTTGCATTCCAAAAGTTAAGGGGGGCATGTGTGGGGGGGTGGGGGGGCACTGGTAGCCGTTATCAGTCCGACCAAAAGCAATCTCACCCACTTTACAAAACCCTTGAATGTCAACATTCATACTCTTTGCGAACAGTGAGTGTGAGTTTTTAACATATCACAAAAACTTGTAACACGCATAAAAACTTTTCGACTCTTTAAGTTTGTTATCACTTACAATACCGAGTCTCTGCGCCTTTCATTTACTCGGCTTTCGACTCTGAGGTTCAGATTCCGATCAATGGTGTCATTTTTCACCGCCTTTGCAGATCACCATAGCAAACTGTCATCCACTTCGTCTATTACGTTTTCAACGATCTGCCACCTTTCTACGAGCCGGAGACTAAAACGCAAAACCACCGGCTGAAGTTTCATTTCTGTATCCCCATAATTGTGAAAGGCACAGTAAATAGAGAAATAAAAGGCACAAACACGACGACAACGCACCTCGTTCGTCCGGATCTGAAATCTCCTCATAACCGAGCCAATCTTTGACCATAAAATACCACTGTCTATGAGCCACTCTTCTGCTATCTTTCTCACGCCTGTTCTTGCGAAAATGCCAGTCCAAGTGTTCACGATAAATCTTAGCAGCTTCACCCGGAAACCGAAGACCACAAGACGAACACTGGGTCCCTACATAAAGACTGCTTATCACGCCATCATGCCGCCTGCAAATTCAAATCAAATATTTAACTTGTGTCGCGTTCCACTGGGAACTAGACTAGAACAACTCTTTTACGTTAATTGAATAGGTCATTTCTGAGTTCATGTCTGCCTCCTCTTCACAGCGAGTCTAAGTGCGAAGTTTTCAGATATGTCCAGGTTTGCACCTAATTAGATGCACGCGGATTTCAATAAGCGTCATGAAGTGTCCCCTTGCTCTTCTCGCCAACTTCAACATCACTTGTGTCTTAGAATACAGACATCTAATTAGGTGCAAACCTGGACATAAGTCGTTAGTGGAAGTTTTTTCTTACGAAAATGAGTTTTCATTCACATGTTAAGTAGAACTTATTACCGTCACAAAAACTTCACACTTAGACTCGCTTTGAAGAGGAGGTAGACATGAACTCGGAAATGGCTTATTGGTTCGTTTCTATTGGAGAAAGCCGTTTTATACATTGATTTGGTTGGTCAACTTTTTGTCAATGGTTCGTTTCTATTGGTTCGTTTCTATTGGAGAAAGCCGTTTTATACATTGATTTGGTTGGTCAACTTTTTCTCAACCAGCATCAAACCACAATCTTGGAAAAAACTCTTGGGAAACATTCCACGTTAAGCATTATTTGACATGCACTTACAAACAACGTCTATTAATGCTCCCCTCTCCCCATACCAATGTTGATCATGTGATGCAAAATACTGTGCAAGCTTGTGGCCGATCTACACGTAAACCAAAATTGGATTTGGGGGAGGGGGGAAAGTAGCGAGATTTTAATCTTTTATCACAAAGAAAGATTATAGAACGAGCATTTTGTAGTGATGTGTCACATTTTTCTCACCGAGTTTTGTCAAAGATTAAAACAGACGAAAAAGCATGGTGAGCAATGTCATTTTGGTCCGTTTTCCTTATAATTCTTCATCAACTCACCTTTTTAGCTCATACGGAACAAGTTTTATCTCAGGAATTGGTTTCTTTTCAATCAGTAAATCCTTTTGAGGCAAGACTGCTGCTAGAATGGGAAGAACAGAAGAAACAGGTCGAGTAGGGAGAGGTGGGGGTTGTTGAACCTCTGCCTGTGGGGGTGCGGGTAAAGGATCATGTCGAGGAGATTCGCTACCAGGTTCCGGAGTCACTTTTATGATTCCAACTTGCATGAGTTTTCGGAACAGATCATCAACAGCTTTCTTCTCCATCATGGTGTTTGGCGTGGGAGGTGCAACTTCTCCACCTGTAAAAATATTTAATAGTAATTACACTTTCTTATATCTTTCAGATAGTACGCACGTTATGATTGGTTAATTCAGCAGCAGGCCGTATTTTACAGTGCGGCCTGCTGTACTGCTCGCTAAGTTTAAAATTTTGCTGTTTATGTGGCATAAACTTGTGAAACTTGTTTGAATCCTGCAAGCAACTAATCAAAAAGCCCAAGATATTTCTTGTTTTTCAGATTTTTACGCATGATCGTTATTTGTGGCAGTTGAAAGTTCCGTTTGACTTCAAATACAACGTAGTTTCCTTTTCCGCGCGTCTGATTACCTCAGATATAATGAATATCTTACTAACCTTGTTTTCTCGGTCCATATCATAAATTTCGGGTCCAGGTTGTTTTTCCAGTTGATTTATAGCCCACAAATCAACCAAAAAAAAACTCGGGACCTAACTTCCAGTACGGACCTCAAAGTCAGTCAGTTGACCAGGACATGGAAAATACATAGAGGATATTACAAGGCCACGCGGATATACGAGATTTGTCTTCGGGTGTTGAAAAATATTTCTCGAGTGAGCGCAGCGAACGAGTGAAATATTTTTCAACACGAGAAGAGAAATTGTGTATCTCCAAGCGGCCATATAATATTCTATTTATTATATAAACACCAATGAAATACTAAATCATTTCAAGAAAGGCATCGAAAGGCGCGATTTTCATATGTAACTATAGCAACAGTGATCTTTTCACTTGTGAAAATAACATGTTATCTTCACGTGTGAACAAATGTTTTCGCGCAATAGCTCACTTGCGATTTCATTGGTGTTTATATAATAAAAAATATTCAGACCAGGAATGGTGTTATCTGGCTAGGGACCAACGAAGATAACATTGTATCTCCTTTCAAATTTTGCATAATTGTTCGAGACACAGGAAATTGTTTTAATGTACGTTTCACTCATAGCGTTTTCAGAGCTTAAATTTTAAAAATAATCGTACTTTACTGTGTCCCTTCTCTGTGATTACATGTAACAGTAACTGGATGGCATTTTTGACAGTGAATTTTCGGAAACTCGTTGCCAAGCAAAATGACAATCAACTTCAGTCACCTTCGTCTTTATTCTGGTCACCAGACACGTGATTTCAGCTGAAGGCACAAAACGTTCATACTGCACATCAAATACACTTATGTCCAGGTTTGCACCTAATT
Source organism: Montipora capitata (assembly GCA_949126865.1). Lineage (NCBI taxonomy): Eukaryota > Metazoa > Cnidaria > Anthozoa > Scleractinia > Acroporidae > Montipora > Montipora capitata. The sequence continues at coordinate 5,620,582 of OX421450.1, forward strand.
AGATGCATGCCCAATTTTGACATCCAACACAAAGTGTCCCCTTAAGTCTAAGCATTTGCTACCTATTTTCAACAATAAGGTAAGGGTAAAGGTTAGCGTTATTTTTAGCTTTGGGTAAATGCAGCAGTTAATATTTACTTAAAGAGCATCATTTGGGGGACACTTTGTGACATAAATTGTCTGTATTCTAAGACACAAGTGATGTTGAAGTTGGCGAGAAGAGCAAGGGGACACTTCATGACGCTTATTGAACTCCGCGTGCATCTAATTAGGTGCAAACCTGGACATATCTGAGTTAGGAATGGTGGATCATTAAACAAGAAATGAACAACTACGTAAGGTTCGACCAGCCAATGTTTTTTCAAATAAGGTTCTGAATTCTAAACAAAAAAGATGATCTTTTTTATCATAGCAGCATCTTAACACTTGAGAAAAAAACAAAGAACATGCCTCTTTCTTGTCTTGGAGGTGTCCTGGGAGCAGGAATGTCTTCCACAGGCCTACCAAACATCGGATTCGGCATGTCCTCTCTCCTGGGAGGACCATCAAACCTTACGGGAGGTTCCATAGGGCCCCTAATTACAAGCCGGTCATGTGGGTGTTGATCAAGTTCCCTTGGGTGTCCTCTGAAGTTCTCATTATGTCGCTCCATGCGAGGTTCATTAACATCAAATCTGGGGCCATCAAGTCTCACAGGAGGACCTTGAAGATCCATTGGTGGAGGACCTCTGGGTGGCATTCTGGAATGCTCTTCATACATTGGCGGCAACGGTCTACCTGGACCTGCATCTAACATTGGGTCATCCATGTCTGTAGGAGCTCCTGAAGAGAAAAGATGTGAAGAATAACAAATATTAGGCTCAATAAAATGACCAATCTACTTCAGCTATGTGTCAGAACAGGTGTTGAACCAGGGATCTCCAAATCTCAAGAGAAGGACCCTGACCACTCAAGCCATGTTGCCTCAACAGTGAACTGGTAACAAAGTGATTATTACACAAATTTCACCAATGAACATGAAAATGAGTTGCAAAGAATAGTAATATAAATTCTTCACCTGGCCTAGGGACTGGTATCATCAGCCTAACATCATGCTCAGGAAGCGGATGCCGCATATCTGGAGGATGCCTCAGCTGCTCAGATTGACGCTGAAGTTCATACAACTGGTGAAGTTTATCCATAAGGTCGTGATGCTGATCTACAGTAAGATCACCAGACTGTAGTCTCCTTTCCGCCTTAAAATCAGATCATCATACAGCATCAAAAAGGGTACAGCCACATTGGTGTTTCAAATGTACATGAACTATGGTAAAAAGATTTGACTGTAGGAAAATAAGAGCTGGCAAGCTTAGAATACTAAGTGTTTAACACTTACTATTCTAAGCTTGCCAATATTAGCCAGTATCAAAAATACCATAATACTCTTTTTTATCCCTCCAAAATTTTGCATAAGCATCGTTTCCAGTTTCTCTTGGGACCATTGTAATTCCCACGAGAAAATAAAAACAATGCTTATGCAAAATTTTGGAGGGACAAACAAAGTATTATGGTATTTTTGATACTGGCTAATTACATTTTCGGCCTCGGATATTGTGTTTCTAGCTTTCTGATGGGTTCACTCAATCTTGGTTATCTGCTCATATACCATATGACCTAATATGGCAACTGATTGCGTCAAAGGGGCTTGAAATTAACGAAAAAATCCAGTTGCAATTTCCCAAAATCGTCGCGCTCCATTGTGTTGTCAGCGGTGTAGCAACACAAATTATGAGCCCACAATACTTGTGTTGTGTTGAAAAAAACCGCTGAAAATGGAATGGAAGGAATGGAGTTGTGCACGTAACATCGCAGCGAAATTACGCTACAATTACGCTATCTTCAGATTGAAAGAAAACTCAAGGCGAGAAACAAAATTATTTTTCATTTCTTCACAGTGCTCGAAATTTAAAAAAAAATCCAGGTTGTCCCTCTTTCAAAAGCTGGGCAACAAATCCCATAAATTTGGTTGCCCTGATAAATGCTTGGTTGCCCATTAGGAAACCCCCCACGATGCACGCCGTGTTGAGCATTGGAGCTTGGTGTCCCATAGTTCTAAGCGTGCCCCTGTGGCTTTTTGGGTGTCACCGCGTCATAACTGATTAATTAATTGATTACCGGAAACGCAAAAAACTTTGATTGACATTTTGGAAGACTTCATTTAAGTGAAATAGGCTTAAGTTTCAGCTCAGTTAATATCACGTTTTTTGAAAGGATGTGAGTCAGTCCCCCAACCAGTTTCAGGAGTTTTAAGCACTGAATTTGTTCAGTTTCAAGAGTTTGTAGTTTAGGGAAACCCGCCACAAACTTTGGAGTCATTGATACTCCAACTGTCTATTGGGGAATTCTGGATTTAAATTTAGCATTTTCGATCTCCATTGCCTACATCTCTCTGATATCGTCTCTTGCATTTTCCTATCTGACAATTTTTTTTAAAGCCACAGATATTAAAAACACAGGAAAACGCTCAGCTACTGCAAATTAATTATTGCTAACTTCACACTACTATTGGACATTGACAAAGGAAAGCCGACACTGCTTATGTGATTCATTTTCTTTTTTTGGCTGGGTTGTCCGTTGTTTTTTCTTCGGGCAACCAGGCTTTTCATTTTACCAAAAAGAGATCGCCTGGGATCACCGGATGACCACTAATTTCGAGCACTGTCTTTATTTATTTTAGCAAAAGCACTGGCAACATGGCAAATGCTAACCATTTTATTTCGAACGAGCGATGGTGAAAACTGGTGTCAAATTCGCAACTTCTCCAGATATTTTAATTGTGACTGCATTGGTCACAATTTCGAGCCCTGAATAGACCTCTTTAGCTTGTACGTTTTGTTTTCCCATTTCAAACCACGTGATGTTCTCAAGGGAATTTTCCTTTTGTTTTTTCACAAGTTATGCGTACGTATTCACGTGCATAGGACGACATTTGAAAGAAAGTTTTCCCTAGAGTAACATCACGTGGTCTGAAATGGAAAAACAAAATGTACAAGCTAAAGAGGTCTCTTGGAACCACATGTGCAGTTTGTATGGCATTTGAACTCAGACAGTTAGTAAAAGGAATTAGGCTTGTACTTTCAAATGAAAAGGTTGCCATATTATGATGTGTGATTGCCTTACCCGTCTCATGATTTCATTCTGACGATCCAACATAAGCTCTCGGGGAATTTCAAATCCATGTTCCCACATTCCATGGTGTTCGATCGGCGGTCCAAATTCACCATGCGGTGCTGGGCCCAAGTCAGGGTGAAAAGGACCATCCATGTGAGGGTCAAATACCGGTAGCTCTTCACCTCTTTCCAAAGGATGGCCAAGGAAGCCTTCTGGTGGCAAATGCGGAGGAGTCATTCTTCCTGCATTTGGAGAAGCTCCTTTCCTGTTTCGAAGTTCATTTATTTCCATATCGGAGAGCAAAGGTCTTGGCTTCTTTGGATGGGGCTCGCCGATGTGCTGCTCTCTTGGATCATTGTGAAAAGGAGGATGGTTGTTCTCACTTAGATCAAGGTGCTTTTCCTCTCTAATTCTAAACTCAGGATCTTGGAAAATCTCTGGCCCAGCAAAGCGAGGTTCCATACTTGGCTCCATGCTCTCTACTCTGTCTCTCTCGTGTACTATATCCATTACTCTCTGTTCAGCAATTCCCGGACTTCTAGATCGCATAATTTCATCATGGTCACGTCCTCTGACATAAACAGTTTGTCCCCTACCTCTTCTCCTCTTGCCGTGACGTAAACGAGGCTCATCACGTGGTCTAAAATTTTCATCTCGGTGTTCTACATCACTGTTCCAATCCCCTCTAAAAGATGACGATGAATCACCAGGTCTATCTACAATGTATCTGGGGTCAACTGGTTCACCTATTCTAGTGAAGCGTTGATCATCTTCATTTTGAAAACCATCATGCACAAGCTCCCTTTTTCTCTCAGGCCCTCTACCTCGCCCACCCCTCCCCCTTTGTCTTTCCAAAGATTTCCGTCTTCCCTTTCGCACCTTGCCTCTACCCAAGTGAGACTTCGAAATGACAGGCTCCTCTAGAGCGCTTTCATATTCACCAGAGTGGCTTGGCCATTCAGCAGGATTACGCTTTCTGTGGTTATTCTTTGGTTTTGTTTCCCTGTGAAAATCACCGTGCTTTGGGCTTTCTGTGACCAACCTCTCTGCATGAGGTACAGGTAGAGCAGGCTCTTCTACAATGGCCATGTGTTGAACATTTCTTCTCATTCCTTTCTTCTGATCTACCTTTGAGTCAGTCTTTGAAACAGCAACGTGATCAGAAGGTCTATTCGATACCTTTCCACGTTCACGATTACTGATGGGTATTGGAAATCTGTCTCGGTTGTCAATAACTAAAATTTCCTCATTAATGACAGGTTCCCTCGGCAACAGAGTCTCCATTTCCTCTGGTCTTGATTCTCGGACGTGGTCAGGTTCCTGTTCACTACGTCGAAGACGAGGATCTCGACTACTTAATGTTTTTTTGACACTGTCTGTTGATTCGACTTTGGCTGTGATAGGTGGCTGTTGAGGGACAGTAAAGACATTCAATAAGTAAAGGTCTTCATCTGTTTTGTTCAAAAGGGTTGTCGGAAATAACTAACAAATTATTTTTTTATCATTGTTATCATTAATGCTATCACAATCACCTTGACACTATCATCATTACTACATGTGTTTTGATGCAATGTAGTTTCAAGGGAGGAAGAATCAAGTGAACTTAAGAGGTTGCAATAAGAGCTGGAGCGCTTACCATTTGAATGAAATTTTCGGTGAGAATGTTTCCACAAATGGTACTGCACGCTCTGTACTTAGAAAAAGAAAATGGGAATGTGCCATATCATTTGCCAGAAAAACGGGTTGTTCTCGTTGAAAAACAAACGAGACGGTCTATTTTCTCTGGCAATTGTAATTGTGGACAAATGGTACAGAAATTTCCGGGAATTCCGGTCAAAGCGAGTAAAAGGGAATACCTCGAAAGGTAATAGGGAGTTTTAGCAAAGACGACGGGTACGGCTACGGCAATGCCACAAAGCAAGAATATTATTGGTTGAAAAAGGAAAAATGCTCGTGCTGCACGTGCAACACGAATTTCCGTGCATTTCTTTGCCGTACTCCACAAAACAACAACGTGAAATCACCAAATTTTCTACAACGTAAGCATTTAACAATGAAAAAGTCATTTTCAGTTTTGACTTTAAAACCGTTCGTACCCACCCATTTACAGGATAGTTCGCCTGTATTGTACAATGTGAACAAGACGTATTAATCGCGAAATAATTGCGATAGCGCTTAGTTATATTTTGGACTAACGTTTTCGTTGCTGTAGCCGTTGTCTTTGCTAAAACTCCCTAATACCTTTTTTCCGAAAGCATTCCAGCGGGATGAACCGTTCCATTTGACTTCTCCCCGGGATTACCGAAAATTCCATTCAAATGGTAAGCGCTCCTGGGTACATGTAGCAGCAGGTGGAACTATCCTGTAATATTAAGCTTACAGTGTACACTTACACTCTGTATAACATGCTCGGGGTTTGAAGGGGAGGGCTACTGTTTCATTTCATCACCTGACCAAAATCATAAGAGCGCGTTCGATTGACCGTATTCCGGAATAGGAATACTTGAAATAGAAGTTAGAAATCCTTCGTTTTTGCGGAGATTCATATTAACATTGACAAACATCTGCTAAAATGCTACTTTAAACATAGCTTTATTATCCTTGTTGCTGCAAAACGCCACACATAGTGTTTTAAATCATCACTCCGCGTATTCTTATTCCGGAATAGCGTCAATAGACCTTATTCACGATGGCCGCCATGTTGGATTTGCTATTATCATGCAAATTAGCAACACAATTGTGAGGGGGCAAACAACACAAGTTCGAGAGGTTACAACGAACATCTTAGCCACACAGATGATTTGTTTCACGTTCATTGAATGTTTATCACCTAAGTAGTAAAATAGAATGATTACACAAGTTACTTCGATGTTTTTTTAGTGAAAAATTAGCAGATAACGAAGTAGAAAGTCAAAATGTCGGAGGCAATCAAAATATATAGTTATTATAAAAGGTACTTAATTCTTAATTTGTAAAATGTACTTTTACCAATGTTATTTCAATATTTCGACGAGCCGATTTTCCGCAATTTGTCTTTTTTCCATTGTTTGCCCCCCAGCATAACACATGGCTAATTTGCATGACAATTTTAAAACCAACATGGCGGCTATCGTGAATAAGGCCTATCGAACGCGCCCTAAATTTGTCTTAAGGCACCTGTCTAGGCAAATTTTCATGTTCTACCCTCAAAGTACTCTTAACATTAGTCTCAAAGTGCTCCAGATACTGTGCACTATGCAACACAAGTTACACTGTACCTGTTTTTGCGCATCTGGTTTCCTAGGGGATTTTCTGGGTCAAATGTCATTACCATAATTATTTCTCTCAATAAAAAACAATGATATTTTCGCACTTTACTCTCCTATCAAAGTGAGAATGGTTAAAGATAATTATGTAAAACAAATTTTTCTGTGGTACATGTAGGATTTCAAAGAATCATTGAACAATGATGTTTCAAATGAACGACTTTGCAAACTTAAAGAACAGCTATCTTCCTTTTCCTCTGGATACACAACCATTTAACAAACTCTCTGACAGGGTGCGATAAAAGAACAGAAATCGTGCAGCATTTTTCAGGGCACATTATCCAACAAGGAAGAACTATTATGTGAAAAACATGCCAAATGGGCTATTTTTTTCTGAACTATTTTAAGCCTGTTTTACTAGGTTTTAGAGGTTAAGAAAACCACTTCTGTGTTCCACTAAAGATAATTTGATTAAGTACTTTCTTGCTCTATCATTTTGCAATAAGATTTCACAGAAGATGCAATCTTGTCTTTTCAGTCGAAGAAAAAGCGGTCGTTTTTACTTATCCATGATGATGTTTCTTTCGTATTCAAAGTGAGCGAATGTAACGTTTGGCCGATCTTCCATTACTTAAAATGATAGAAGGATTACATGTAATCTGTGTTGATATAGACCTATATATTCCCAATTTTGATTCACAGGATCCAGGGTGAAAATGAGGAACTTCAATTATTTACGAAAGTAAAAATTCTGGGGTCTGCAGAATGCAAAAACTTTCAAAGGTAAATTATCTTGAACTGACATGCAGGTGCAGGTTTCTTAAAATAAAGTGTTAATGGGTAAGATTCCTCATGAATTGTGTGATTTCCGATAAATAATTAAGCAATCAGATGCGATCAGATGTGGATTGTGCGAAATCCCACCATTGTGTAATATGGTTGAGTTTGTCCAAAGAATAATTTAGTAATGTCCTTCCAAAATATTCGGCCATGTTTCAGGGGAAAGGAGCCCCTCGCCATTTTTTTCCAGTTTACACTATTTTAAAAAATTTTCTTTTGATTCAAGTTGCAATACCACAGTAGACTGAAGGACTAAACAGGATATACAGTACCCCATTACTAGTTACAGAATCCGAATCTGAATCATCATTCGTCAGTCGTAGACGAAGGATGTCCTGTTGTTGTTGCTGAAGCAGCAGCTTTCGTTCTTGTTGCTGTTTCTTGAGGAGTAGATCCCTCTTCATCTGGTGCTCCTGAATCTCCAGTTCAGTTAATTTCAGCTGTTCCTGTTGAAGTCTCTCGAGTTCAACAAGACGTTGTTGATGACCCTCAACAACTTGATGTTCCTGTGGTGTAGATATCTCACTGGTCAATGAGGCAACCCCAGTGTTGTCTGCCTATGTAAATAACAACAACCCCAGCATTGCACACTTTCTCTGAGTTGTATAGTTACATGTACTTTAAATGCCCTTTACAAACTTCTGTACATGTATAATGCCAATGAAACAGTAATTCAATATTATTGCCATTTGAAAACTGAATGCCTGAGTAGCATATAATTTAATCATTGCAAACAGCTTTGGGGCTATATCATTATTAGGGTACCAAAATTAAAAGGTAGGTTAGTTCATTTCAAGCCACCCCTGAATTGAAGAGTTTCAGAAAATTATTATTGTATGTGCACTGCATGTGCAACAATGAAGATGTAACAGTACAGCCATGATTGTAAATCCCTAAATCAAAATTATTGGAAATCACTCAAGTTATTGCTAGGTGATGGAGAATAGGAGAGTAAGTTCAATGTTTTTTTCATACATGGGTGTACTCCTGTAATGAAACTAAAATACTAGAAAATCCACAAGTCAATGCCAGGAAAGAATGCAGGTAAAACACTTCAAAAATGATTTCACAAGTTTGCCATGGACGTTGCATAATTATGCCTGTGATATGCCAGTTGCTTTCTTTATTCTCGAGATCACCTACCAATCGATCCTTCACTTGCATGTGCATGTACTGTCTATGGTTATCGCAGGGGTTTTATAAGAAGCCAGGAGCCAGGTATTACTGTAGCACCCGTCTACACTGAGTGCAGTACCCGTGTTGTTCAAAGGAGGTCTCAAGATCAAAAGCCAAACTACAGTACCGCTCAAAGATAAGCGAACCACCAATACAGGGGTGCATGCTTACTCTATCACAAGGTCCCTCCTACTTTAAAACTTAATGAAACCCCTGGTAATCCTTCGTGGATTTGTATTAATATTTTAAGAAAATTAAACTCCTCAGATCTAAAATGAAGAGACTGATTTTAAACCATTGCCTCTTACCTTCTTTAAAAACTTAGGATTAATATGAATTGATGGGCTTGGTGGAGGCACAGATGGAATTGGCCAATTTGAGTCGTACTTATTAACAGCAACATCTAAATCGTATAGTAGTTTGGCTGGAAAGTATGGTGACCAAGTGGTCCGCAACTTGTAAAGATCACGACGAGTCTTGTCATCTGCCTAAATACCAAATAGGACAAGAATTAATTTTCAAGTAGCACATGGCACTTCTTAAACACTGCACACTTGTACTTGTTGATTTGCAGGCAATTTACTTCTCTTATAAACAACTCAGTGTTTGTCCCTTCATGGCCTTTAAAATGGTGTTTTCTCTGACTTTTTTCACAAGGCAGTGCAGCCCAGTGGTAAGGCGCTTGTCTTAAGATCCGGGGATCCCGGATTCAAGAGCATGTTCTGACCACTTGTTGAACTTGCTCCTGGTAGTCCCTGGTTCAACTTCTCAGCTGCACTTGTAAATACATGTAGCCAACTGGTTTGCCTCCAGCCAGTTGGGATTCTTAACAGTTGTTATTGTTACATTCTGTCATTCTCTAGACTGTTAACTGTGTTTCATAGGTCCTGAAGAGCCCCTACAGGGAGTGGTCAATTAAAGAACATGTATGTACATGTATGTAAGTCCACTCATTGTACAGTATACCCCACGGAATTCAGGGCTGTGCTTTAGCAGTACCCTGTGGCCCCTGGTGACTAACTTTTGCCTTTGGGCGACAAGGAAATCTTACATTGTTTTGTACAAAAATTAGCTGCTAGGCACCCTAGATTTCAACAGTTCAGAGCTTTGGGCTCCCTAAAAAAAATTCTAAAAGCACAGCCTTGGAATAGCCAGTCACAATTTGCCAGTGAAAGCAGAAAACATGGTAGCCCAAGATCACCTACTTAATTACAGTCATTCTTCCACTCACATGTAACATTTTATCTACCCTTATGGAAGAAAGAGGAGACAAAGGAGTAAAATGTGCACTCATTAATGCACCTTTCATAAACTTGCGGACTCTGAAATTCAAATTCCAGTTAAGAGTGTTGTGTTTCACAGTAGTCAACCACAGTAGCAGATTGGGTTGAGATTGAGTATCGTGATTAGTTGATTTTCATCCACTTAATGATTTCTTTTAAAATTTTATTTTAAACAATCCTATACTTATATCAAATACAAGGTGTTACAAATGAACCCACTGGGAACTTGGAAAAATCCGAGCCCCAGATGGGATTCGAACCCACGACCCTCCGTGATCTAGTACGGATGCTCTAACCACTGAGCTACTGGAGACTCTATGGTGAGCAAGGGTGAAATGTGGGTATTTGACTCGAGCTGCATCACGCAGCCACAGAGTCAAATATCGACTGACAGCACAGCTCATAACTGCCTCGCGCAGTCACACTGAGAGCATCATTGAAATACAGTTGCCTGTATCCCCGTGAACGATGCGGCCAACCAACCACCCAAGTGAGCGAATGTGAGACAATGGTTAACATATATCAAATACAAGGTGTTACAAATGAACCCACTGGGAACTCGGAAAAATCCGAGCCCCAGATGGGATTCGAACCCACGACCCTGGGTTCGAATCCCATCTGGGGCTCGGGTTTTTCCGAGTTCCCAGTGGGTTCATTTGTAACACCTTGTATTTGATATATCGTCCCACAATCCTATACTTCTAGTGACAAATGTGATTGATGGCATTGAAAAACAAAACTTGTCCATGGAATTTGCACTTCAGTCAATGTGTTTATGAAAGATACAAGAACAAGTCTTCAAAAACATGATCATCATAATTTCTAGATACATGTACCTTCCTCAAATTAATGAAGGGGACAGGATGCCCCCAGTTGGTGAATAAAATTGACCAGCGTTAGACGGAGTAAAATCTCACTCCCAGGCGTCAGTGGGTTTACGATGCAAGAAAAACAAAACAGGCAGCAGATGCAGCAGCAAGGAAAATCAAAGTTGGAACTGTAGCCTTTTGGCAAGAGAAATGAAAATACCTTTTCAAAGACACAGGTGAACGTTCCCTCCAAGATTTGAGCAACCAGGTGAAGATAGTCTCCACCAACATTCTTGACAATTGAGTCCAGCAGATAGAGAGATGGCAACTTTAGCTGTTGCTGAACCTGTGGAGAAAAGCATTTTTTAAGCATCTCATTTCTTTCGATACATGTAAAATGAAGAACTTGATAGGATAAATGAGAATAATAATTGTTATTGCTCACCCCTGAACTACAGAGTCGAAAACAAAAATACAAGCCCAATAATTGTTTGAGACAAGTAAAATTTGCCTCAGTAGCTCTGTTATTGTAAAGTATGTCAGAATGTGGTCATAAATCCTTTTGGTAGTCCTTCTTTAGCCTTGACGCGACAATGGCACAGACTAACTAACCACAAAATATTAGTAAAATACACTGACCCTGACGCAACATTACTTTTGTTTCACTGACCAGCAACTTCAGCCGTCAAGCACCGGTAAGCTGGACCAAGTTCTTGCTGAAAGTCTATCAAGAATACTTACATGTACATGTACTAATAATTATAATTTAATAATATTATTACAGTAGTAGTACCCAGAAAATGGACTACTGCTGTTGATCTGAGCATAATATTTATTGCATCATGTGGGTCAAGTTTATGGTTTTCTACTGTGCTTTGAGAGGTTTTTCCTCCGAGTTCCCTGGTATTCCCTTTTCATCCAAAAACTAGTTTCATTTGGTTAGTTCTGGTTCGAATTAATTATCAGTCTCCTCAATTAGCAGAGCATTCACCATATGCTGCTTAGGCTAGTTAAGGCATGGTTGAGCTTCTACTGTACAAGTACATGTATATACAGGACCCCCGCAGATAATTTAGAGACACCTATTCTTAATGAGTTAAACAAATTAATTTTTATTGTTCAATAGATTTATCTTTTTTTTTTCATTATTATGACTGTGTTTGTTAAATGACACTCACTTGCCAGTACCAAGTGATATCACTTGCCATGTGACGTCACAAAATGAGTTTTCTAAAATGGGGGACGTTCTGCCTCATACTTTTGAAAACCTTTGGCAACAAATTGATAAGCGGAACTACATGAATCATGTTCTCCTTTGTATGGTTACATTTGTAGTTTAAATAAGGAAAAATACAGCTTTTTCTGAAGTCAGGTGACCCATTTTCCTTAATTACAGCTGTAAGATAAGTAATTTTGAGGGACCTGCTCACAAGGCTTATTCATAAATAGTACCCAAATAGTAAGAGATTGGTACCAAAACAAAGTAGCCAAAATTTCATTTAGTACTCCCCATTTTGAAGGGAAATTTTTATTCCTTGGCATCCAATTATAGCTCACACAACATGAATTTCAATGTTGTGAACATTCTACGCAATTGAGGATGCTTACCATAAGATATATACCTAGTTTCAGTAACAATGAACAACAGCTTCCTTTCTAACTTTTACTTTGGAATATAGCCAAGCAAACCATGCCTTAACTTGCCTGAGTGGATAACCTTAAATAACCCTTCCCCTGAAACATGCGAGAGTGACTCTTAAAAAGATGTTACTCTGTCTATCACAAGGTGATTTTACCCACCAAAGGGGGCCAATTCAGAGGATGAAAGAGTACATACAGAATAGTATTCCCAAATGGCAAGTACATGTAACATTTAAGCAAAAGTATGTTAACAGGGCAGTTGATAAATTTGAAATTAGAAGGCTTATAATTAAAAAGTAGGCAGCCATGAAAGTGAGCTTGGCACGAATGCACACTTGACTAAGGACAGAAAAACGTTCTTTCTTTGGTGCAGATGCCATGTTGTTTCATCAGATTAAGCACAATCTGGGAACTATCCACTGTAAATGTCCACACCATTCGCATGAACGATCGAGCGCGAGCTATTTTGTCATGCTTTCTCCTGTTTAATGTTCGCAAAATATGCCATGAGCAAATGGATTTCCTTTTTTTTTTTTCCTGTCCTGACTGCCCTTTATTTGCCCACTCTTTAAACAGTGTTTTTAATCACGACTTCACAGAAAAGTACTAAGAGTGTCAACCATTTACAACTCAAACCCCTTAACTGTCATTAAAACCCATATTTAAATGAAAATTGATGCATAAGCCCTATCCAAATCGTCCAAATACCCAACAAAGCACAATTACACAACATAATTTTCTGGCAATAAATGAATTGTGGTCAATCTGCCCCACAGTATTCTGACGACCCTTATATGATAGCTAACCAACCACTAACCCTAATTTTTCATTACTAAAATCAGTGCTTTGACCCACAGTGTAATCATTGAAATGAGTGCTTAGACTTAGCCATTAAAATGAGTGCTTAGACACAATATACGTGGGGACGGATCGAGTCTGGGGCGGAACGACCGGTTAACAATAAAATAATTGCCATTTTAAATATCTATTTTTTAATGACTAAAATGGGAGTTTCTCAAGGTTAGTGTTCACAGCATAGCAAAACTGCATTCCTGCGGTGATATCCCCGTCCACATACTTCAAATTACACATTACAGCAACACACTAACCTGGTTAATGCGCTTTTCGATCAGCTTTGTTATACTAGATGCAAACTGGCTGTTTTCTTCCGCCAACATTGTGAGCACATTGATGAGCGGTTTTGAATTAAATGTCAAGTCTTCCAGAGATGATTCATATTCTTCGCAAATAGCCCCTTCTCCAGAATCCATTTTAGTGACAAATAAACATTAAAGCAAAGGAGAAAATAGAAAAAATTACTAACACATTGACAAAAAAGAAATTCAGTATGGCGGATGAACGATTAGCCTCGTTTTGAAAACAGTACGTCAAGTGCATTGTGGGTAAGGAAGTGTGCAATGAGAATCTGGAGCCAAAACAACGAAAAATCCCCATGGATACAAGGAGCCTACCGTGTGAAGCTTCATAAAGCCTGGAGTCCTTGGGCGCGTTCCATTCGACCAAAATTTGCGGTTTGAAAATACCGAAATGTCCATATGTCGAATGGAACGGTATTTTCCACCTGACTGGAACGTTCAAGAAGTGTGTGCATGAAAAGAGCGAAGTCATTAAGCTCTGTCTTCGACTTACCCATGGGAGGAGCGTCATTTCCAGAATTGTCGACGCAGTCATGTCGAAAAAACAATTCCACATCGTCCGACGTGAAGAAACACGCGGAACATTGAAGGTTTGTTAACGCCGCCATCTTTACCTCAAGTTGGTCGAGGCAACAGTCACGGCTAGAGGAACTAGGGACGAGTCAATGCCGGGAAGAAGTTCCACATCGTCTGACGTGAAGAAACACGCGGAACATTGAAGGTTTGATAACGCCGCCATCTTTACCTCAAGTTGGTCGAGGCAACAGTCACGGCTAGAGGAACTAGGGACGAGTCATGCCGGGAAGAAGTGTCAAATGGAACGGAAAATTTCCGAATTTCCGCGGAAATTTTGGTCGAATGGAACGCGTCCCTTTTCTCGAAACTCCCGAAACTTTTCGGGCCTTTTCCGGGTGTCAAAATTTAAAATTCCCTCTGTATCTCAAGAAACGAGAGGGTTTAATTCGTCAAACTTCACAGTTATTCTGCCTCTTGTTATCTTGAAATAATATTAATAATAATAATACTTTATTTCTTAAAAACGCATGTCACGCACTTCTCAATACTTTTGTACAAATACAGGTTAATATATAAAGATAAAAAAATAAAAATATTTCTAAAATCTAAAAATATACGAATATGGAATTCAAAAAGCTAATTTAAAAAGATAAGTTTTTAAATTTCTTTTAAAGTCATCAATGGAACTGTTGTTAAGTCTTATATTGTCAGGAAAACTGTTTATAATCTTGGGGCTCCAACCGCTGAACGTTCGATCACCAAAACTGGATGTTCTTGATATTGGGATCTCAAGAAGGCCTTTATTGCATAATCTCACTCTACGCGCAGGCCTATATGGGACAATAATTAAGTTCTTTAATCTTTATCTTTACTGCGCCCTTCAATACCATGCGGACTCTTAAATTCAAAAGTCAACCGACAAATGCGTTTTTCGCTACCGTCAATCAAATATGTTCGGCGGCTCCTTCGAGCTTCCGACTACTGTCGAGCGCGCAGTAATCAAATCACATCGTTGAGCCCAGTTCAGTCAACATAGTCGGAAGCTGGGAGGAGCCGCCGAACATTTGATTGACGGTAGCGAAAAACGCATTTGTCGATTGAGCTTTGAATTTTAGAGTCCGCATGTTATTGAAAGGCGCAGTAAATAACATAATTGCCTTCAAATACAATTTAATCTGGCAATGGGTGGCAGCAATCAAATTGCAAAACCCGCCTTAAAAGCCGCCAGGTCGTTGGCCTTTACTACTGAGCTTGGAAGGCTAATCCATGGTGGAATTGTGCGCGGAAAGAAGGAGAACTTAAATGGGTCACACTGCGCACGTGCACGCTAGCTGCCAGTATCTTAAATCGTGACCCCTCCTTCGCAAGGAGCCAGGGTCGATTTCAATGGGAAAGACCATATCCACCAAACTGTAATGGATCTTATAGGACAGCTCTAAGTCCTTCCGGTCCCTACGGACTTTTAAGGATTCCCATCCGAGTTTGTCGATCATTTCGCTGACGCTGCTGGTTTGTATGTGTTTTTGACGGTAGTCGGCTTATTGGACAAACCGGGCCGCACGTCGCTGTATCGATTCGACGATGGTGATCCCTTTTGATGTATAAGGGGACCATGCTGGGATGGCATATTCCACAAGGGGTCTCACAAGGGTAAGGTAGGTACGTTCCTTGACGGTGGTACCTACTGCATGATGATAAATTGCGCTGAAGCTCGCCTAGGATCTTGTTAGCCTTTTTCTTGACCTCTTCTTTTATGTAGCTGGGAGACATGTCATTTAGTGCTTCATAGACAAGGAAAGCGGTCTTAAACTTTATTCTTTGTTCAACGGGTAACCCGCAGTGGAGATTTTGTAGTATATGGGCATAATATGTTCTGTTCGCTTTAATCCAGTCACCAGCCTTGCGGCCGAATTCTGTACACGTCGTAGTTTTGCGATCTCGGCAACCGGCAAGCCGCAAAACAGACTGTTACAATTATCAATACGTGAAGATATGGAGACGTGGATCAATCGTTCAGTGGAGTGACTGTCAAGATACTTGCGGATCTTCCGTATGGTATTTAGAGCATAAAACGCAGATTTACAGACATCGTATATTTGGGACCTGAAGGACAGATCAGTCAATTATGACGGGGATCACGAACCTCAGTCTTGGGGGTGATAGTAACAATATCGATATCAGGGCAAGTAGGACAATTTTTAGTGAAGTTCGAGTAGATATGTATGATCTCTGTTTTACCATCGTTGAGCACTAGTTTATCATGTTTTTAATAGTCCAAGTTTGGATGTCTTGCACAGATTTCTCAAGCTTATCGATAGGAGAAGTGCGGTCATCTGGCTTTACCACGAGATATAACTGTGTGTCATCAGCATAGACCATAAGATTAATGCCATGTGCTTTGAATATATCCTTCAATGCAGCAACATATAAGGAGAATCAGACCCTTGTGGAACACCATATTTGACAGTAGAGGTTGTAGAATTTAAGTTATTTACACTAACAAATTGGGTTCGATCTTCTAGGTACGAGGCGAGCCATTTCCAGCCATTTCCAGAAATACCAAAGCGTTGATCCAGTCTAGTTAACAAAATAGAGTGGTCAATTGTATCGAATGCAGCAGTAAAATCCAGCAACACAAGAATTACTTCGTAACCTACTGTAGGTCCACAGCTTGTAATATGTCATTCTGTACACGCAGTAGTGCCGTCTCATGATCAGTAGAATGGTGTTTCGGTAGGGCGACTGAAATTCAGAATATAGGTTGTTGGCCATCAGATGAGTGTGAATTTGCTGCCATGGGCTATAACATGCTCAATGGTCTTGATCAAGAAGGGAGTATTAGAGATAGGTCTGTAGTTTTTGAAGACCTCAGGATCAAGAGTTGGCTTTTTCATAACCGGTGTTACTCTGGCAGTCTTGAGAGTGGAGGGGACTTTGCTAGTTAATATTGATGAATTGATGATACTTGTAATAGGATCAACTAAGACATCCAGACATTCTTCAGTTTAGTATACACGTGGGGAGTGGATCCAGCGTACAAGACTTTGAAGATGTCGCCTCCTACCAATGTGGCCCGGCTTCGATTCCCAGACTTGGCGTCATATGTGGGTTGAGTTTGTTGGTTCTCTACTCTGCACCGAGAGGTTTTCTCCGGGTACTCCGGTTTCCCCTCACCTCAAAAACCGACATTCGACTTGATTTACTTTCATTGTTCATTTCAGTTTACAGTGTCCCCAATTGGAACTCCAGCGCTATAACGACTAGACACTTAAATAAAGTTCCTTTCCTTTCCTTTCCTTTCTCTTGTGGTATCAGGTGTAATCGTTGAAAAGTTCGTTAACATGTTAGAACAAAACTGTGTAGGTATGTCGACAGGGAGCTGTGAAGGTAAAGATTCCTCTAGGGAGACTTGCAGGTCATCAAACTTGGTACTAAAAAATCTTAAGAAAGCCATGCATGATCAGGTAATGCGTTATTGTCCGTGGTGGATGGCAAGATGGTTGGTTTCTTTCCACTAAGAAATTTATCGACCACACGAAACAAGTTACGATCAGATCAGTTTTCCAAAACAAGCCGATGACAGTTCCACAAATGGCTTTTCGGGCCCGAAAAGTTTCGGGGCTTTTGAGAAACGGACCCCTGGTTTCACCAGCGACGCAAGCCCAAGCATAACAGCTCTCCTTTCACCGTGAAAATGGCCTCGACGCAAGCATAAAAACAAGCACAAGCTCAAGCACAAGAATCATCATTTTTCCCTTTATTTTGTGCTTCCGCTTATGCCATGTGAAAATGAAAATTTACTAGGTCTGGCCAATTAAAGCACTCATTCCAGATTCTCCGCGTCTGAGTATTTGTATTTATGCTTATTTCGACATTTTGCTTTCACTTTAATAGTACAACGCTACTTAAATCTAGTACCCAGAGTCGTCGTTCTTCTTGACCAGCGGTCGGGAACGAACTACTTACGCTTGACGCTTGCGCATGTGCATTGCGTCGTTAATAAAAACCTGCCTTGTCATGGTTTTCTTAAGACAAAGTCGTATCATCGTTCCCTTGCCCTTCCAGTGCTACTGACTGTTGTAAAAGCATGTACAGGGTGTCCCCACTTTCATGGTTCCAGTGGTATCTTGGGTATTATGGTGTCCTCGGTTTCATGCTTTCCCTAGCCTGTTCAGGCTCCCAGATAATCAAGAGAGCGAAAAAAAACTGACGAGTGTGGGCTTGGGTCGAGGCCTCAACCCAAGCCCCCACTCATTTTTTAACGCACTTTTTTTCGCTTTCCAGACTATCTGACAACCTGGAACCGGCTATGGTTTCACTGCTGGCGTGGGTGTCGTAGTTTCATTGGTGGCTTGGATTTCATGGTTTCACTTTTTCAGGCTTGGTTGTTACGTTTTCACTTGTTTCGTGGGTGTGTCGTGGTTTCACTGGTATCTTGGGTGTCATGGTTTCTTTAGTTTCGCTGGTTTCGTTCGTGAGTGTGAAACCATGAAACCCCCGAGACCACTGAATAGAATCTATAAAACCCATGAAACCCACGAAACCAGTGAAACATCATGACACTCATAATACCAGGGAACCCATGAAACCACGAAACTAGAGAAAAGATGACACCCAAGAAAGCAGTCGCACAAGGAAACCACCGAAGCCACGACACCCACGAAACCGGTGAAAAACATAAAACCAAGGAAACGAAAGAAACCATGATTCGCACCCAAGAAACCACTGGGAACATGAAACCAACGAGACCAGAGGAACCATGAAACACACGAAAACCATTGTGCTCCGGTACAATGTGACTATTTCTGACTGAGAATACACGAAACACCAGCTTTACCTACACTGTATTCTTTTGAAATTTAGATCTGTTCCATCTTTGGAAAGAAAAGAGCGACATTCTGTTCATTCTGCTACCGATGGCAAAACGAATGGGGAAGTCTTTTTCAGGCAAAAACTCAGCTTAGGTCTACTACATGTATTTGGAGTAAGTTTTCACATCAACACAGAAACCACTCTACCTCCAGAATATATATTCTTTTGAAAACCGTTTTCTGGTTTCTTTTCTTATTTACGTGTAACAGAGACGTTTCAAGAGAATAAACAAAATAATAATTATTCATTGACTCAAATTCCTTTATTTTTCTAAAATGCATCCATGACTACAGCGTATACCTACAAGTCAATAGCACTTTCTAGAAATCTTCCAAATAACAAATCTTATTATTACACGACTTTCAATGGTTTTGCCTTTACAAGCTGAGGTGAGTATTTTATTTATTATTTAACTTCTTCTTGTAAAATCACTGCATTTTTTGCAGGTCATAGGGAGAGGAAATTATCACTAATATTGCATGGGTTGTCTAAATGACTTTCTAAAATAACAATAATAATTATTAATTATCATGTTCGTTGCTACAACCACAGAAATGATTAGAACAGATGCATACATAATGATATTAATTAAAAGCTCTAAGGTTTGAAGTTAACAATATTTTTCAAAAGGATTAAATCAACTGCTTCCTGGAAGTCCCCAATAGCGCGGGAAGGCACGACAGCCCTTCTTCACCCACCACTTGATGTGCAGATAAACCAAAATGCCTCGGACAAAAATCAGCCAGCCTGTAAAACAAAGAAAATTCATCTTAGCAAATAGCTTTTAGCTGAACTGAGGCCCTGACCCAGTAACATAATGCTTAGCCCCATTTGTTCAAGTAACTCTAATCTTAAATTAAGTTCCTTGATGGTATACAAGTAAGTGTAATATTTTCTGCACCATGAAACTTAAACGTATCTCCCTTTAATCCTTAGAATTTTTATACTTCTAATAAGCTTCACAAATTGTGTTGATAACTTTGAGAAAACTATAACAGACAATAACTGTCCCACGGCCACAGCTACGCTTGTGAGGGGCCTCCCTCTTTCCCTCAGGTGATGTGACACACTGCTTGTAATAAGAATCTTTGCATAGTTGAACAGTTTGTGATATCATTGTGCCTCTTCCTACACTGAAACCGAGTCACAAGTCACATGACTGCTGTTTTAGTTTTAAGCCACAGCTAAAATTAAACTGAATTATGCATTTCTTATAGGTGAAGCCATGGTGGCAAGAATACACGAACAATGCTTTTCATTCCATTCAATTATTTCTGTATTCATGTCATGTCCTACTGCTGTACACAGGGTTCGTACACTTTTTCAGACCAAAAATTCAAGGACTTTTCAAGGGTCAAATTTTGAAATTTCAAGGACCTCTTTTATTTGCATCGAAGAATTTACCCATGGAAATAGTCTGACAGTACAATTCTTGCTCATTTTCCATAATGTACGTGCGTGAAAAGAATGCAAAGGCACTGGTAACCATTCTCGACCCCACAGCTTGTCGCGTTTGTATGACATGACTTGAGTGGCTGATTATTTTCACTGAAGTTTTCAAAGATTAAAAATGCGGATCAGAAAAAAATTCAAGGACTTTCAAGGACCAGGAATGAAGAGCAGAGATTTTCAAGGACTTTCAAGGCCTAGAAAATGTACTCTCAAAATTCAAGGGTTTTCAAGGGTTTTCAAGATGCGTACGAACCCTGTGTACATGAACCACTAACAACCCATAATTCCTGAATTTGCTCTAACAAAGGGACAACACTTGAAATGCCATAGAAATCTTTCATCCAGTGGTTAATTGACCTTTATCAACTCATCTGATAAATGTACATGTTCATGGATGCAACACTGAAAATATTAACAGTAACATAACTTAGTAAGATTACCCAGAGCAAGGAAGAGCCACCAAATCCAAGACTGGACAACAAGCATTTCATCAGAGGCTGTATTCTAACCAATGATAAAAAAATAATAAATTAAATGGCATGACCTGCAGATACTATGTACATGTAATAATAATAATAATAATAATAATGATGATGATGATAATGATGATGATGATGAGGATGATGATGATAATAATAATCTTTATTTATATAGCATTATTTCTCCTAAGAAACCCACAGTGCTTTACAATCATGATAATGCATGAAATTTTCATTATTTTTATTTTTATTTGTTTGAGCAGGTTGAAGTTTTGGCAGCTATTCAGCTGATGTGGTGATGTGGACCTGCTATACCCACCTACCCATATAGTCACAGAGAAAAGCCATAACACTGGGAACTGATTAAAAAAAAACTTAAATGCTTCTTAAAAAGAACATTTAAAAAGGAATGTTTTGATCTTCTGTTTCTTAAAAGTCCTTAAAGATTCAATTTCTCTAATATTTTTAGGACGGCTGTTCCATAACGTGGGACCATTCACAGAAAAAGTTCTTCTTCCATGCCTTTTGGTTATAACACCGGAAAACAAGAAGTCTTTCGGAGGAAGAGTGTAAATACCTGGTCGGCTCATATTTTGTGATCATGTCAGATATATAGAGTGGCGCAATACCGTGGTACTGCGTTCCTTAAAAACTAGTACTAGGGTCTTATAGTAAATGCAATTCTGACAGCAACAGGAAACCAAAGTATCAGAGTAATATGTTCAGTTTTCTGAGTGAATGACTGTCACAATAAACGGGCAGCAGAGTTCTGTACATATTGAAGTTTTTGAACAAGGTTTTGAGGCAGACCAGATAGTAGCGAATTACAATAATCAAGTCTAGAAGTCACAAACGCATACATGTATAATTATTTCAAAGTGTCAGTTGATAAGATAGAAATCTCCTAATTTTGTACCTACATGTTGAAGTTGATAAAAGGCACTCTTGCAAACAGAGTTAACATGTTTCTTCATCAGTTGTGTCTTGTCAAACCAGACTCCAATGTGGTGGTTCATAAACACGTTTTTTGACCAATTCACTCCCACAAGTGAGACTTGATAGCTTTTACTTTGTCTCGTGCCAGACGATTTAATTCATCAATGGGGGGGGGGGGGGGGGGAAGATTGGTTCACATGTCAACAATGGGTTCAAGTAGAAATACAGTGTGCATTGTAGATTAGTTTGTGGGGCTCAAAACCTTACACGCCACCATTTTTCCTTGCTCTGACAAAAGTTGCCTTTCTGTCTGCTAGCAGAGGCTTTAGACTCAACTGAGGCACTTAAAAAAAATTATGTAAAGGACTTGACTTCAACCAGTTTCAGCCTGGTGTTCCTAGTGTAGAAAACAAACTAAGCCCGCCTATAGTTTTTTGTAGTTAACTCCTTGACGCCTGAGCCAGGCAGACTTAGTACATGAATTTAACTCTGTCTAATGCCAGATGATTTTACTCGTCAATGGGGAAGCCCCAGGGCCCGGTTCCTCGAAAGCCGATTAACTTAATCCAGGATTAGCGTAAACTTTTGTTTCAAGTTTTCAACTTTTTGGTGAAAGTTTATTTTGCTTATTTTTGTTTTTCAAGATTGACGTCTTCTCATGTAAAGTTCTGCCGAAAATCTGCGTTGAACAGCATTTGGGAGTAGAGAGATAAACTGCTTGGTTAATTTTTAATCTTAGATTAGCGTTAATCGGCTTTTGAGGAACTGGGCCCAGGAGTCAATGGGTTAATGGAGTTTTACAAGTGAAATACTGAGTGTTTAAGCCATTGACTCCTTGGAGTGAGACTTTACACTCTCTAATAACAGACGATTAGGGGCGTCCAAGGGCATTTGAGGTGTCAGTGGGTTAATAATATTATTATTTTACCTGTCAGTGAGTTGATAATTATTATTAACTTAAAGGTTCCTGTAGTCTTAGTATGATAATGTTAAGGTAAAATAATGAATAAACCAAGGATCACATAAAATAATATTTACCTTTAGGATGAGAACCCATTTCACCACAGACAGTCCAAACCCTGATATAGCGCCATATCGACCAGCTACAGTCTTAGTCATGCAGTATGCAGCAAAGAAGCCCAGCCAGTTAAACACAAAAGCCACTGGACAAGAAACAAAAATGATTATCACTCTCATTAGTACATACATAACACAAGCCCTTACAGTCAAGCTATGTCAAGCGTGACCAGTTGTTTTGAATTTTGAACAGATTATTCTAATCTGCCTGCCAGTTTTGAACCTGGCTCTCAAGATTCTGAATTCCTATGAACTTTTGTTTTATGAAATAAAAGGTATTCGAAAAGAGAAAACTATTTCAAGTGTTAAATGAATTATTTTTCATTTATTGTGCATTTTTCATAGCAACTTTCAAAAAATCTTCAAGATTCCATTTAAAAATGCAAAAGCTCCAAAGAGAAATTCGAATTGTTCACTTCAGTCTTGTGGATAATGGTCAGGCATGAAAGAGCTTGACCGTAACTTTCTAAATAATGTCTCCTCAATTTTTCCTTGCTCTTCTCCCCAACATTACTATAATAAGTATAGAAAATAAGAGTATAAATTTAATTATTTCAAAGTGTCCCCCATAGACTTTGCTCCTCAAATAACAGTGCTCGAAAGCAAAAAAATTCAGGTAGTTCCTACATTCCAAAAGCCAGGCAACCAAAGTTGAATTTGGTTACCCTGATAAATGCTTGGTTGCCTATAAAGAAACCCATAAGATTAAATGCATACTTTGCTGAGATGCAACCCAAGGTGATCGAACTTGAATGTCCCATAGTTTTATTTAAGATTTGGTATTTTCAAAATGGCGTCTTTGATCTCAATCACCTGCATGTCATATTGTCTCTTGCATTTTCCTATCTGACAATGTTTGTAAAAGCTACATTATTAAATTCAAAACATAGAAAAACACTCAGCTGCAACAAATAAAATTACCTTCACAAATTATTATTATTATTATTATTATTTTTTTTTTTTTTTCACAAATTATTAGACATTGGTAACAGAAAACCGACCAGTTGGGTGCTGTTTATGATTAATTCATCTTTGTCTGGGTTGTCGATTGTTTTTTTCCCTCATGCAATCAGGCTTTTTATTTTACCAAAAAAACTATGGTCACTCATTTAACTTTCTGGTCATCTCAGACAACTGAACAGCCACCAATTCACGCAATGAAGTGAAGGTGGGCTAAAAGTGACATTTACCCGAACACCTACTGTGTTGTTGGAAATAAATAGCAAATGCTTAGACTAGAGAGGACATTTCATGTTGGATATCAAAAGTAGGTGTGAATCTAATCATGCACTTTTCAACACATACACAAAGATGTCTTGCATTTCATGTCAAACACTGTGTTGTACATGATAATTTAATACAATACTCACTGATAAAGCACATCCCAAACAGCCAGTCATTTCCAAGGGAAATTTCTGCCGAAAAGACAAAAGACAATGATCACAAATACATAAAAGGCAACGTTATGACTAGTCCCAATAATCTTGTGGATGGCAAAGCAGATCACCCTCAAGGTCAAAGGTTGGAGATAGAGTTCCATTATTATGTAATAGTACACCCTGTAATTTTCCCTTGAGTAAGAAACCCTTTGTTCTCTCCCTCTCTCTCTCTCTCTCTCTCTCTCTCTCTCTCTCACTCTAGAGCATTATCAGTTTGACCTCAGCTAAGACAGGGACCTGGTACTAGTTTACTAAGATAGGGACCTGGCACTAGTCAGCTCATGTTTGTTATATGTTACAACTCATTTCACTTTCTCATGATTCTCTGTGCAATGTGACACAAGTTGATCTGTGTTATGACTTATTATTAAACCAATGTACTTGTGAAATGGATGGACCCCTATTTAGTATTTACTCTCTCTTTCTCTGAGTCTTAAGCTTGGGAGTGAGTCAAGTCTTTTAACTGCTTTCACCTAGATAATAAATTCTGTGGAAATTTCTTAACAAATGAGAAGAAAAAGAACAAGAAAAATCCTTGTTTTAATCACAAAGTGTGCTTGAGTTTTAATTTCGAAACTGCAAACTGGCCTTTCCTATCAGGTATACAAATAATATTGTACGGTCCACGTACATCTGTCATTGTACATGTAAAATCCCTTGATCTCTATAACTAATAATAATATTATAGCCTGCGAACGCAAACGTATTTCCGGCGGTCATTTCTCTCCAGAAAATATGTCTGTGTTTGCATGCTATAACTAATACTACCACTGACAATAACTTTCATCTGGCATATTGGCTGAACCTCAAATTAGCATATATATAATCCTGGTACCACTCAATCTTCTGAACCTCACTTTTCACAACATTCTGGTCATGCAGAATGTATCATCATCACCACTCAAGAGAATTAACATCACATTTACAACAAACAGCAAGTGCAGAATTGAAATTTGCACTTTGCAAAAACCAAAGAATTTTAATTATTTGTATTTTTCTGCCTGTTATATACAGATATTGTGCAATTTCTCCAAAAGAAAGGCAAATTGGTACAGGTATAAGGAATTTTTCATGCTTTCTTGACAAGCACTTGCCTGCTGATTCCCATTAACTGTATCACATAAACACAATGCAAATCTCTCTGTTACGATTGAACTTGTATGCAGTTGAAAATGGTTATCCCTCAAGAGGGGGAATAGGGTATAGGTATAGAGTTCCATTATTATGTAATAGTACACCCTGTAATTTTCCCTTGAGTAAGAAACCCTTTGTTCTCTCTCTCTCTCTCTCTCTCTCTCTCTCTCTCTCTCTCTCTCTCTCTCACTCTAGAGCATTATCAGTTTGACCTCAGCTAAGACAGGGACCTGGTACTAGTTTACTAAGATAGGGACCTGGCACTAGTCAGCTCATGTTTGTTATATGTTACAACTCATTTCACTTTCTCATGATTCTCTGCGCAATGTGACACAAGTTGATCTGTGTTATGACTTATTATTAAACCAATGTACTTGTGAAATGGATGGACCCCTATTTAGTATTTACTCTCTCTTTCTCTGAGTCTTAAGCTTGGGAGTGAGTCAAGTCTTTTAACTGCTTTCACCTAGATAATAAATTCTGTGGAAATTTCTTAACAAATGAGAAGAAAAAGAACAAGAAAAAACTGAAAAAATTAAATCAACTTTTAACTCGTTTACTCTTCACTCTTGAGCTAAATTTGTTCCTTTCTCTCCTTTATCCAAACCTGAAATAATTATCAGCTTATTTTTAATCGATAGAACGGCTTGCTTTCGCTTCGTAGACATGTTTTTGATTTGAGTTTACGATCAATCGCTCGTGTGTTTACATCACCCACGCAGAAGGAACTACTCAAGCAAGAAATTCCCTTGGCAACAAAACAATTGAGCCAATCGCACTTGCAAATTTTGAAAAGCACACAGGATAATACGCTGTTTCAACAGTCTTTTAGGAGGATTATTGGGCTTTTTGCGACTTTGAGTTTTCAAGATCACAACTAATTAATATTCATGAAAAAAATTGGGACCAGAGAAAAAAGTCCGGATAATCTAATAGTATGGATAATCGAGGTTTGACTGTACTACAAAGATGACAGGGAGGCGCGGTGGCCACATGGTTAGTGTGCTTGACTCTGGATTGAGTGGTCCAGGTTCGGGTCCTGGCCGGGGACATAGTGTTGTGTTCTTGGGCAAGACACTTTACTCTCATGGTGCCTCTCTCCACCCAGGCGCACAGGCGGGGTACAGGCGAATTTAATGCTCATTGCTGGGGGTAGCCCTGTGATAGACTAGCATCCCATCCAGGGGGGAGTAGAAATATTCCTAGTTGCTTTATGCTACAGTAACCGGAGATAAGCACCGGCCTGATGTGCCTTCCAGGCTGGTAGCAGACTTGACCTTACAAAGATGACAGTGCTAGTGTTATGAAAATGCCCCATACCTGTTCCACCGTCAATAAGGAGAGCATTCCTTTCAACCTATAAGTAAACGTAACATACACATCACTAGTCACACATGGTTCTTGTCCAATAAAGTAATGGCAGTGTAGGAATTTAGATATAAACAGATTCAACTTGTCACTAAGCCATCTGAAAATCATTTTGACTAATATAAAATACACACATGTAAGTTCAGGCTTTATCAGTACTACCAAATACTCCTCACCAGGTCATCATCATGGTGCTCCTTCACCCGTTCAGCTTCTTCATAAGTTGGAAGTTTGGCTGCAATGTCATAAGAAGGTGGAAGATCTACAGAAGGTGGAAGATCTGCACCTAAAATGGGAATGCATTTCTTAAACTCTTAAAGGGGATGTAGAGGCATTACATTGTTAACCTACTGACTTCTAAACTGCAGAGTAAAATTGTCTGGCATTTGACAGACTACAGTAAAATCTATCAAGACTCACTCCAAGGAGTCAGTGGGTTAAAAGGGACATAGTTTTTGAATGAATGTACTTGTAGAGGTTGTTAAAGAACCCCAAAATAATGCTACAGTTTTTACCATTACGACCCCCAAACAGGAAACAAAATATTGATGAACAAATCTTATCTCCAAAACAATTTATTATTAAAAAGATAATTAAAAGTAAAACAGTGCAACTTTAAATAAAAAAGCTAGGAGGTGAATTGATTCCGGTTCTCTCACCTGGCAAATTCTCTTGCTCATCTCTAGGATCATAGGGGGGTGGTGGAGAGTGAACAGTGGCATCAACAGGGGGTGGGGCTATTGTCAATGTCACAGGAACTGATGGAGGAGAAGGTGGTTCAATGGTTGCCACCTGAAATGCAGAGACAATAATTTGGTATGAGTGGATGTCCACAGCAGTCTTGAGAAGGACAGGTTTTTTTATAATGTTAGCTACCTACATGGAAAATAGGGTGGAAGCATATTTCTGATGTGAAGTGAGCTATGTATTGTCAACAGATTGGAAAACTCTGCTTTTTGGGCCTTTTTGATGTTGCTAACTACTCTTGTTGCTGTTGTTATTGTTATAATCATCATCATTATCAAGCTTTTTGATCTTCTAGCTGGGTACTTCACATCACTCTCAACTCCTTCCTCCAGCTTTGAGATACAACACCTTCCAGAGGAAATAATTTCCTGCTCCCAGAAGGGCTAACATCTGGGTTTCTCCAATAAGTCAGTTCACTGTTCCACAAAAAAGATGAACGCCAGGATAAAAACAAGCATGTATTAAAAACACAAAAGATTTCATTGAATGCAAAGTAGTGTAGCTGTTAATTCCATAAAAAGGAAGAAATCATTTCCTTGTTTTAATCACAAAGTGTGCTTGAGTTTTAATTTCGAAACTGCAAACTGGCCTTTCCTATCAGGTATACAAATAATATTGTACGGTCCACGTACATCTGTCATTGTACATGTAAAATCCCTTGATCTCTATAACTAATAATAATATTATAGCCTGCGAACGCAAACGTATTTCCGGCGGTCATTTCTCTCCAGAAAATATGTCTGTGTTTGCATGCTATAACTAATACTACCACTGACAATAACTTTCATCTGGCATATTGGCTGAACCTCAAATTAGCATATATATAATCCTGGTACCACTCAATCTTCTGAACCTCACTTTTCACAACATTCTGGTCATGCAGAATGTATCATCATCACCACTCAAGAGAATTAACATCACATTTACAACAAACAGCAAGTGCAGAATTGAAATTTGCACTTTGCAAAAACCAAAGAATTTTAATTATTTGTATTTTTCTGCCTGTTATATACAGATATTGTGCAATTTCTCCAAAAGAAAGGCAAATTGGTACAGGTATAAGGAATTTTTCATGCTTTCTTGACAAGCACTTGCCTGCTGATTCCCATTAACTGTATCACATAAACACAATGCAAATCTCTCTGTTACGATTGAACTTGTATGCAGTTGAAAATGGTTATCCCTCAAGAGGGGGAATAGGGTATGCCCATGGGGTTTGACAGAAAAATGATTCCCCTGCGTTAGGAATTTGACACCTCTGTGTACTGCTGCCACTGGGTTGGGAAGATTTCTGGATTGGGTTGATGGGGACAGTAGAAGTACCATACACAGTGTACATTCTTCAAACCCTGACATCCACTGAGCCTCACATTTTGGCACGTTTTTACGGCTGTTAGCTGAGAAAGTGTCAGCAATGAGTAATTACTTCATTATTTTTTGTTCAAAAAATGTTCTTCGTTGCGCTATTTCATTCAATTGCCAATGTACAATGGTGCATGGATTTTCCACCTGCTGGTGTCTTGAAGTAAAGTTATTTGGGACATATACAAAACATGGACACCAGGTCCATGGGACCACCCCTGTGGACCTGGTCCATGGACCCCTTCATGGACCCCAGGTCCATAGCTTAGTTGGTTAGAGCGTCGCACTGGTATCGCGCGGCCACGGGTTCAAACCTCAGGCTTCTTTACGCAATTGCAAAAACTGCGTTCATAAATGCGAGGATCATAGCTTCACTTGATTTCATATCTGCAGTTCATTTATGATCCATTTCACATATCATTTCATCGTTAAACTAGACAAAATAATGAAATTGTATTCACAACACTGAAGGGAAAAATATTCTTTTAAAACATTGAGAAGAAAAGTGAATTCACTATCACTCTTGTTTTTAAAATAAGAATACATCGACAGCAACATAACGCCGGGTTGCTCGAAGCCCGGTTTAACGCTAACCGTTGGTTAAGAGGTATCAAAACCAATAGGTTTCCATGGCATTTAACGCTGGTTAGCGCTAAGCATGCTTCGAGCAACCCGGGCCTGAAGTGACAACAAGATAATTTAATTTAAAGCATGCAAGTTTGTCCAGGAAAGAGCAACTGAACAATGACAAGACACAACACAACCAACATACTGGTTCATATCGCTGATTTGATGACATCGAAGGCTTCTTATAGGGGTCTCACGGCTTCCCCAGTAGATTACACTCCTTTAGAACACCTATGTTTCTCGATAAGAACAGGCACAACCGCACCTTCGTAAAATGGCGAACCCAAACATTGAATGTACGAGAAGACTCGTTTTGAGGAAGTATGTGACGTCATAATAACCTCAATCTTCACCCCAGGGCTTTCCCGAGAAGTTGCGGAAGGTTGGGGTAATAGAAGGAAGGATTCATTTGAATTCACGAGGTGATTTTTATATCGCAATTTTGCTATAAATTTGCGATGTACTTTTTCGTCATTCATTTTTTATTACAACGTTGCTATAAATAGATGTTAACTGCGCATTTTGTTTTGTAATGAGGGCTAGGTGGAATGGGCTACCCGTTCAAGTTATGCGTACCTCCCCTTTGATCTTTCCCCTTCTTTCATAGGGAAAATCACTTCTTTTAACAATTTTCGCCAGGCGTCACAAGCCGGGTGCACGTGCTATTGGATACTACAGCCACAGAAGTTCGAAACTTCACAGCGACTGGACTGCGGAAGTATGAGCCTCTCTATGAGTATTTCCGACGAAATCGAAGACGCGACGATCGCTATTGATGAAACGAAGATCTCAGAGACTGAAGCGACGAAGCGACGAATTAGAAATTATTGCGTTCAGACAAAAAAAAATTAAAATATGAAAATTATAAGTCATTTGATCCCCAATCAAAGAAGCGACGATTTCGTTGAAAAATCGACGAAAGCACCTGGGTTCGGAACGGGCTAGTGGTCGCGATTTTGTTCATCGGTTCATTCTTGCGTGGAAGGGAAGCAGGGGTTTCAATGCTGCGGGAACCGGGACGGGACGGGACGGGACGGAACTGTGCTCTGGAATTTACTACCTTTGATTTCTCGGGTGACAGGAAAGGAAAGGAAAGGAACTTTATTTAAGTGTCTAATCGTTCTAGCGCTGGAGCACTAATTGGGGACACTGTAAACTGAAAATAACAATTAAAGCAAATCAAGTCAAATGTTGGTTTTTGAGGAGAGGGGAAACCGGAGTACCCGGAGAAAAATATTTGGTTGCAGAGTAGAGAACCAACAAACTCAACCCACATATGACGCCGAGTCTGGGAATCGAACCCGGGCCACATTGGTGGGAGGCGCCATCCCTGCACCCCAGTGCAATGGAGTATAATTTTGTATATTAAAAAGTTAGTCAATGTGTCCTCCACGTTGAAAGTTACATAGCAAACCTTTCGACTTTGCCTAAATGACGAAAATAAAGACAAAATAAAGTTGCTTGCTTTAACGGTTGTTTGCTTCAAAACTCTACAAAATAAAGGTTCGTTCGTCGTGTAGTTCTTGGTGTTCTGATCCATCCGCGGAAGAGGTGTTGGTGCGAACGGCAAGCCTTGGTATAAAGCTAAATCGTGAGTTCATGTTGAAAGCCCAGTGTGCAAAAACTCGTTGATATATCGTAATTTTATTCTAATGTACTCCTTGTAATTTCTTCGTTATATTAATTATTGAACTCAATCGCCTTTTGGTCGAGCGCACTTCAGCAGCAGTTAGCAGCCATTATCAATTCCAAGTATTGCACTGCGCATCCTGTTCTGCGCATATGGTTTGTCAATATT
>OX421450.1:5656689-5661689 GCA_949126865.1 Montipora capitata
ATATACGGAACAATACCATAACCTGTCATTGTGTCAGGTTTAGATCGATTTTAGCTTTTTTGATCGATCAATCGCAAGTCATATTTCAAGCCAGTTAATAATGCTAAGAAATAAAATATAAGATGAATACACTACGGCATAGAATACCATATAACTACTTAATTACTGAAGTAGCAACTCAGGCAAATGCCGCGGGCTGCCTCGCTTTTGCTAATTCGTTTGCCAATTGGGACAATCCTTTTTGAGCCTTTGTTTGATCATGATTGTCGTTTAGCTGGACTCTTATGGAGATCTCGAAAGTTACATTAATTGGCCCAAATAAGAGTACCATGTGTTCTTTAAAGAACAGTATGCACAACAAAAATTGCGAGTCACTGAATATCTTATCGCGTTACCCCGAGAACGAGAGTCGATGGGGGTATTTGACAACTCGAAAGTGTGTGTGTGGTGAGTGTGTGTGTGTGTGTGGGGGGGGGGGGGAACTTTCTCCCTGTTCGCTGCAAATTTAGGAAATTCCGCCGATTCTGGCTTTAGGTCGGTACCCAGAAACCTTCCACCGTGATTTCTAAATCATCCACCTCGTACCAAGATCGCCAATACGCGCCGACGTCCTCCCAGCCATTTTCTTTGGCACCTTTATTTTTGAGCTCTACGTATTCTTTCTCGAGGCTTCGCAACTTCAATCTTGGACAAAATAGATGGGAAATTTGTAACCCCCTTCCCCCCAAATCAAGGATGGGAAAATGGCGCGTTTTGGCTTTTGCGCGGCTTCATCCTTGCTTTGGGGGGATTGGGGTTTGCTGTTCCATTTTATTCTGTCCAAGATTGCAATCTTGGACAAAATAGATGGGAAATTTGAAACCCCCCTCCCCCCCCAAAGCAAGGATGGGAAAATGGAGCGTTTTGGCTTTTGCACGGCTTCATCCTTGCTTTGGGGGTGGATGGGGGTTTGCTGTTCCATTTTATTCTGTCCAAGATTGTTGGTCCCAACCGCGTCACGCTAGCCTTTCCAAGCAAACAACAGACGATCGTAGTCACGCGAGTTGGTAAAGATATCGTACAAATCTGGGACCGTTTCTTGTATTTTGCCGCTGGCCTTGCCTCTTGTCTTGGACTTTACTGGTGCTGCAGATACCTGTCATTGACGACACTAGCTCAGTTATCCTGCGCATCACACCCTCATCTTTCGGCATCACTGAAGAAATGATAAACAGAATTTGACGTCTTGTGTCTGGTTTGAGCTTTTGAGTGTCGAACTTGGAAGCATTGAATTGCATTTGCGTATAAAAGGCTGAAAAAGTCAGCCTAGGTTGTTTGTTCTGTGTCGTAAGATTTGTAGTATAGTTCCACAAAGCCACCTTATCCTTGTAATCCTCAAACGCTGTATCGTTGTTAAACTTTGCCAAAAATGCTACTGCTTTGTCCCTACTCCGCCACTCCGCTTTGTCCCCACTCCCGATCAAATGCCGCGAAACAGAAAAACGCTTCTAAAGTTTCCACAACAAGGAGAAAGAACACGAATCTCATCTTTGTGCAGTTTTCACCGACAAAAGTTGAAGGCACCGGCTCTAAAGCCTAGTTTTCATATGTCGGGAAAATCCCAGACGATCGTCGATTTCGCAGTTTCCCGACCGTCCCAGATTTTGCCGACATATCTGAAAATCGCCAGACGGTTGTCCCAGAAAGTGCGCCTAACCAACAGCTCGCCAAACCTCGAAACTTGCAATTTAGAGGATTGGTAACGAGCTAAAACCATCGCCGACGTCTCCGATAGTACAAATTTGAGTTTTTTTGCGGGGAATGATCCCCCCAAAAGTCTGCGACACGTCGGGAAAATAGAAACGCTTCCTATTTTCCCGATTCGTCCCCGACCATCGCAGATTATCGGGGATGTCTACGATTTATGGTTTTCATTAAGCCTAGTTTTCATATGTCGGGAAAATCCTAGACGATCGGGGATTTCACAGTTTCCCGACTGTCCCAGATTTTGCCGACATATCGGAAAATCGCCAGACGCTTATCCCAGATTCTCCCGAAAATGGAACTTGCAATTTAGAGGATTGGTAACGAGCTAAAACCATCGCCAACTTCTCCCGACAGTACCAATTTGAGTTTTCATCAGTCGGGAATGATCGCCTACGATCGGAAAAATCTGGGACACGTCAGGAAAATTGAAATGCTTCCTATTTTCCCGATTCGTGCCCGACCATCCTAGATTATCGGGATGTCTTCATTAGTCGGCAAATTCTGGGAAGGTCGGGAAACTGCGAAATCCCCGATCGTCTGGGATTTTCCCGACATCTCAAAACTAGACTTAAGTCTGCTCTCCCTCCAATACAGATCAAGTGAAGACCGATGATTGATGTAAATTGATATCTTTTGCTAGACCACACAACACTCACACTGTAAGTAATCGTTTCAGATAATAAAGGCACGGTATCGTTGACAGAACGAAATGAACAAGGTGGAATCTTCTAATCTTTCTCTTTGGCCCCGAATGCTATAGCGATATGGGTAGGGAAGCCGGTCTTGTTTTCCTCGTGCATGATGGCTTGATCAAATTTCAACATGGAGGGCATAGGCTCAGTTGATATCACAAAGTCTGAGGTTTATTAGGGGAAACTTAAAATGCAGCAAAAACCCGATTCTCTCAATCGTAACATTTCAGTTTAGACCACGTTTTAAATAAAGTTGTTGTTGTTGCATTCACTCTGATTCAGGGTAAAGGGGCTCTGTCAAGCTATTGTGGTTTGCCTGAAAAATGTAAAAAATGGGGCTCTCAATCAGTGAAACCCACAAATAATCATACATTTTACTAAAGATTGCTTAGTGCTTTCAGACTATCAATTGTCTTTTTTCAAGGAATGAAATGGATTGGATTTTGGCAAATAAAGGCAAAACTTTTTGCGTTTCATCTGTCAACTAGTCCACACCAGAGGAAGAAAGACCGCGCTTTAGAGGGCAGGATCCTCAGGCCTCCTGACAAAGTGTAAAGGGTTCTTCTCATTTCTCGTAATAAGGCAGTCCCAGTTCCAAGTTTACGGCAGTCGGTCATGTGATCCTGAACTGTTGGCAACAGTCATCACTCACCCTTTGAGAAATTTGAGTAACAGGTGATTAACAACAAATGACTGGTTGTTTTGGTTGAATTTCTTCTTATTATTATTTCCGATTTTTGTTATTTTCCATTTGGTTTTAACTCATTCAAAACTGAAACCAGGAGAAGATTTACATAAACAAAGGCTCAGTAAATTGGATAGCGAGCCTGCAGTGGTAGACCTATTGTTTGCCACCCTTTGTCTTCGAAGAGAGGGGATCATGGAGAGAAAGACATTTTTTCAAGAATGCAAAAGGCTGATGGGAATAACCTGTAAAATTGACAATAAGGAAAACAACCTGTCCACGACGTTAATCGAAAAGGTAAATGCTTTTCAGATTTGCAAGCCACTCGGAAAATGATCAGCCATGTTCGCTTTTGAATGTCATTGGGAAAAGAAATCACATAAACTAGCGCAAGAATATTAAAAAGTCGTCTTCAAGTTTGAGATATCCTTTTATGACGAAGTTCGTTACATATCACCTATAATAAGTAATATGGGAACGATTTGGAACAATGAATACTTTTTTTTATTGAATTATAATAGTTATAAACGATTTTACAAAGACTCGATATTTTACAGAAGACGAGTACCCATAACGCATCTTCTACTGGCAGTTTAAGGTAAAATGTGTCATTTAAGCTGCACCGTAACTATGAGCATAAGTGGGGCACAAAATAAGGGAATATTTGATTACATTTTTTGCCTCTTTAGTGCACGGCTATCGTTTTCAAATCAGTCAACCGAGACTGGCGCATTGAATATCGAAAGTGCATTGCAAAATGGCGGCCAAAAAACTAACAATAAAAGCAAGGTGACACACGCTGACACCAACCCGGTGTGGCCAACACATCACGCATGCGCACAACCATTTCACCCGGTCAATTAGCAGCCATGGACAGCTGTTTAGCCTTTTGGGCCTCATCAGCATGGCGTAGCTAACATACCAGGCGGGTGTGTTTAGCACCCCTTTAAGTGACTGCTTCAAATGTGAAAACTAAATATTCTTTTGTTAATTATGTGTTAATTAGACTCCCTAGCCTCGTTTGCATGGACAAGGAAAGTCGTACGTTAAGGGGGATGACTCTTAACTACCAAACTGTTGCTAGGGACCTTTTCAAAAAATCATTTTTCGGGTTCCTTTTAACTTGACAGTTACCATTTTTTGCCAGGTGTTTTCTATTTAACATTGGTTTGTCTGGTTCGACTCACAACCATATTTGGTAAATAACGTGACCAAAACAGAAAGTGCCAAAATGTTTCAGCGAGTTAACTATATTTGTCACAAATTTTTAACACAACAGTAAGAGGACAGTCTAATACAAAATCTGTACCATGGACTCTTAAAAAAGTTATTTCTAAAAACAATGACGCCAAAAGGCCCTCCTTTAATACAGTTTTCAAAATAGCGGTTCCATTTTTTGACCAAATAGAAATTCCATCCTTTTTTTTTTTTTTTTTTGATTTCTTTTATTAATTACAGTAACAACATAATACACCACTTAACAAACTTAAAAGAAGACAAACGTTACAAACAGATTACAATATTGCTTCACAATGATCGATAAGGGGGTACCTATTTCTTGCAAAAAGGGGAGGCCAAAACGGACTAGATAACAAATTACATGACAATAGCCAGAAAAAAAAACAGAGGGTCCAAAAAAAGGAGAAAAACATTCAGACAGTCACAGCGACTCAATTATTTTGTGCCACTTCTTTTCGAATGCTTTTTGCATTCCTATTGTGACTGAAATTTGTTTTTCTAGCTGTAAATTACTTTTAATTTGATAAAGGTATTCTAATATCAAAGGTTTAGTATTGTTAAACTTACAGCTAAAAATATAGTACCTAGCTAGAAGTAAACAGTGATTAACTAAAATTTCTCCTTTTTCCTCATCAAGA
>OX421450.1:5669189-5674189 GCA_949126865.1 Montipora capitata
ATCAATACAGGTGGGAATGAATGAATTAATAATGATGAGCCATAGCCTACATGAAAAGAGGCAAACATTATCAGAAACAATTATTCCATGAGTCCGTGTCGAATAGGCAATTGTAAATGGTCAACAAGATGGGTAGTGCCCAATTGGCTAGAACCAGTCTCATATCCAACAAGCGCAAATAAAATAATAACTGTTTTATCAAATTAAATTCTGAACACTTGGAAATTAAAGCCAACCAGTTTCCAGCTTCGCAACAATTGCCGCAATCAGTTTCCATAAATTATATATAGATTCAAGCCAATCAAAAAAGCAGAGTTCCTGGGTTATTAATTAGGCTGTTCGAGCAAAACAATGGGAATGTCAATTGATGACGTCGCACACAGAAAAATGTCCACATTAGGTCAGATTAGAGAAGAATCCAGACTATTCTGCCGGCTCTCCCGTCATCAACTGAGGTTCCTGTTCTGTTGCTAAATCAGCCTATTCTTACAATAAGTAAACCTAGGTTGAGCCTATGATCCAATCGAAACCCAGTACCTTATCAAGTCAACTTAAAACTAAAAAAAAAAAAAAAACAGCCAACCTCGATGATCTCTAAACTTGAGCCGTGCTCCCCGCACAGGGCTCCACTATTAGGTCATGCAGTTTATGAGTTGATAATCGATATTGAGTGAACCAATCACAAAGCTGCAAATGCAATATTTAATAATTTGGGTTAGCAATGGTCAGAAATAGGTCACAACTGCTGAATGGACATGAAATGGAAGTTAAAAAGATCATTGTAGTTAGACAAACAACTTAAAAGCAGTTGCAAGCAAGCTAAGCCTGAAAAAAAAAAAAAAAAAACAAAAGAGCAGAGCATCTACAGCGATGCAGTGAAATTGCTCGATCATAGGTTTGACTCCTGTTCAAGTCTGGATTTTCTCATGCTTGCTTGCAACTACTTAAAGGGGCTATGTCATGCAAAATTATGTAATTTCATAACAACCAAAATGCGCAAAAAGTAGAAAGAAGAATGAAACTTTTGTAATAACCACTTAAAACCGATGAACAACACAAAAGAAATACAACAAAAGGTTCAAAGAGAAGCATGGATGGACACAAATGGACAAGATTGAAACAGATCAATTGCATTTGGGTAATCTTGAAAAAAGTCAGCACAATGTTTTTCAAGTTTATGGCAAATTGCTTGCCAAGGATATGCAAGGAAACAACCACACAAATGTGCTTGAGGCAAATGTCAGGAGTTAAAGGGAGGCACTAGAGTGTCTTATAGTTACATGTATTATGGCTGTCCTCAATAATTGCACATACACACATGTACCACTTTTAAAAATCGGCTTGTCCCTCTCTTAATCAATTAAATACATGTCTTCAAAACTAAAATAAGGCTTGACCTACTAGTCCCCTATGAAGCCCACCCCCCCCCCCCCAAATTAAAAATGTACCGACTCCCTTAGTGTTGATTCACAAGGTACATGTATGCACACTTCGTGCATTCAAAAATTCCAACTTAGCAGAATAGCAATTGATTAGGTTACTGTTTAACACTTCATGGATGCAAAATCGGCTGTCAATGGCTTTTTATAAAGGAAGATGATACATGTATGTCGTGTAAGCTTACCAAAGACTGAGAGGACAGCAACCCCCTTATCCAAACTGGCAAAGTTTGAGCCTACAAAAAAGAGAGTCATGAAATAATATTATATCCCCTGATCTAGAAGAAATTGTACATTTAATTTTGTATTAATTTGTATTCAAACATCTCTGTTAACTTACAAAAACATCAAAGTCACTGATCGCTAAGCTAAAAATATCCAAACAGTTAAACAGCCTGACATCAAGCTATACCTTAAATACGATAAAATACAAAGTTTCATTTTACCTATTGTACAGTATCTATTGTACAACAAACAACCAAAGTTGTTATGACACAAACTGTTACCACAAGGTACTATACGGGAAATCAACAGCCAGCATACTTGTATGCAGTGGCTATAGACAGTCACATATATTGGACAAGTTATATGTAAGGGAAACAGTTCGACCACTAAATATCCAATATGCGATTTTCATAATTCTGCGAACTCTTACTTTCAAGCGCTAAGCACCAAACTGCCTTTTGGCTTCCTTCAATCAGGAAGATCAACCCCGCCTCTGGGAAGTGAATTGGAGTTTTTGTTTCGTTCACAGGTCAAACACCATTACACCTTCTTAGAAAGGAAAGGAAAGGAACTTTATTTATGTGTCTAGTATATTTAGCGCTGGAGCACTAATTGGGGACACTGTAAAGTGAAATTAACAATTAACACAACAAGTCAAATGTTGGATTTTGAGGGGAAGGGAAACCAGATTCCATTGCTTTCCATCTGCGGTTAGTTCGAATGTACGAATGTACTGTGGGAGCCAAAGATGCTGCTTGGTGGGTTTACTGTCACGCATCAATTGATTTCGTCATCTGTGGTTGGCGTTGGAAGTTTGATGATGGAAGCCAAAACACAGTTTAGCTTTTGCCACTTGAAGATGAATTCCACAGAATTATGAAAATTGCAGTACGATTAATTTAATGTGCCACTTTGACAGACACAAAATTATCATTTTTCCTTATAGTAGAGGACTTTCCAATATAAAAGGACTGCATAACAAGTTTTTTTCTTTATGCAAACAACAAATTGTGTGGTAAGATTCTGTATTATACCAACTGTAATCCTTTATTACACAATAAACCTTCCGCAGTTTGACGCCACCTTGGCTGGGGGGCAAACACGGCTAAAATTACAGTACAGTGGAACCTCGATTTAACGAACCTCTACTTAAAGAAGTCCTCGATATAACGAACGATATTCTATGTCCCGGCCAAAGTTACAGTAAAAGGTATGGAATAGAACCTCGATATAACGAACCCTGATATAACAAATTCTTCGATACAACGAACATAATCCGGAAGCCCAAACGTAAAATCTACGTCAATGTCAACACGCGACAGAAGATAAACGCTGAACAGATCAACAGTCAACAAATCCTTTAATCCTTATGGTAAAGAGACAGAAACCTTTCAGTCAACGGCTTATTATATGTCATAGACATTGGCACTATAAAAATTTCGACATCAATTAACTTCCGCTCTATCTTCTTTAATTTGTCTCTTATTAGTTCTATTAACTTCTTCACTTTCGAAGGCTTCTTGTGATACATTGAATACGTAGCCGGAGTTTCTATTCCAATGCCCTTGTTTCTCCTTTTGCCAGTCACTGCCACTGAGATTTGTCCTCCGTGTTTTAAATACACGTGATAGTGTCAATGGCACATGACCCATGATCTGCAACGTTCCTCCTTGATCTTGAACCCGTTTAACGGCAACAGCATGGGTGTCGTGTGGGTTATCAATCATTAACTATGACCTCGATATAACGAACATTTTGGTCGTTTCCCCTCAAGTTCGTTACATCGAGGTTTTTGACATAACAAACCCTCAATTTAACGAACAAATTTGGCTGGTTCCCAGCGACTTTGTTAAATCGAGGTTCCACTGTACATGTAAATGTATGGGATTTTGGCCGACTTTGAACCACTGTAGCACTGCTAAAATGAGATGGATAATTTTCCAACTTTTCCCACTACTTTATTGATATCATTCATTCAACAGAAAATAAGGCCATTAAGGAAAGTACAATGTGTGTAAATCGCATTGTAAATCTTCTAATGTGGCTTCTAATTTCACGGCAATTTGCCATGATGATTTTACAAGGGTTTGTATGAAATCTTGAAAATTTGTTTATGGTTGTTGTAGCCTGAATCTGTTCTTTACATTTCATGAAAATAATCTGAGTATAAATGTCTTTTAAAACGATTCGCTGTGGAATCCACCTCTTTGTAGCCGCATTACAGCGGTTTCGAGTTGGCCAAAATCCCATACATTTACTCTAATTTTAGCCATGTTTGCCCATCAGCCAAGATGACATCATTAACAGTGGCTTTTAAAGGTCAATTGCTACAATCAATAACAGATGACTTTGTATTTATCTTGTTTCAAGACTCTTTTTCAAGTTATAGTTGTCTATGAAAGAACAGCTTTTTACCAAGGGCACTACATCATAAATAAGCACCCATTTGAGATAGTTTTAGAATATCACGATTATTTGACTCGTTCACGTTTTAATCTTCATAAAACCAACCACAAGTATCAATTTGCTATCACCTGGCAGGCTCCTGTTATTTGGAATGATATTCCGTTAACAGTGCGCAACAGCCTTACATTAAGTAACTTTAAAAAAAAGTTGAGACTGCATTTTCTGAATGCTGAGTTAGTATATTGAAAAATTGGCTATGGAACTCATTTCCCTTAATTCTATAATCTGATCAAGTCCCTTGGGACTAAATTGTAAACTTTGTGGACAAATTGTTAATGTTTTTTTTTTCTTTTTTTTTTTTCTTTTTTTTTCCCTGTTATTTGAAACAATTCTACTAGGAGTACTTGTTTATGCAATTTATTTAATTATATTATCCTGTGTGTTTGTAAATTAAGTAGTCAGATTTAGATTCTTTTAATGAAAACCCATACCTGATTTAAATGATATGTACAGTTGTAGCAATGAACCCCCTTGGTTTTATTACCTTTGTCCCATTAGGTTTATTTTTGCCTGCAAGCAACATGCCTTTTAGCCCCAGACTGCTTACTTGGTACACATGTAAGTGTGGCTCCAAACTGCAAAGAGTATGGTTATTTTGCCGTTTTGGTGTGAAATAGGGTATCAAATGATCTTTGTAACTTTCATTTAATGTCCATTCTGCACTTCAAACATTCAGAATTTCACATGTTCTAAAAGTCCCTTAATTCATATCTTAAGGACGTTCGCGCCAATTGTTTCTGCGCATCCTTACTGCGCACGCAAATGCACACGCCACGTCATACACGAGCGCGCGCGCTAAGTAATAAAATGAGAAATGATAGGGCAAAAGGCCATTGCTATAGCTTTGCCTGGATTTAATGGTCTTGGACG